>JAQPZY010001569.1:1065000-1330000 GCA_029931535.1 Margaritifera margaritifera
ACTGGTTAATACTTTTTGTGTGGTACAAGAAATATTGACGAATTAGACTAAAGGGTTAAACTATTAAGAAAAATATTTAATGATATGGAACAAAAGTTCACAAACAAAACAGATGTAATAAGGATGAAGTGGAAAAGAGACTTCCCATAAAGTAACAGAATTGATATAGTTAAATCAGAAATGAACAGAAATATAGAGACATTCAGAACTAATTTAAACAAAGAAATAAAGAGAGTTGGAATAAAAACTAAAGTTGATTAGATTGAAACATGTTATATAGCTTGAATGAATAACTTCCTGGAAGTATATTGCTGTTTCATTTTCGTAATATATTAAAACTTGGTATCTTAGCTCGCACAAAAATAGTTCATATACTTTTAATAGATATGAAAAGGGTGCGTAAATATATTTATACGGCTTCTTGGATATATTGAATGCTAATACTTATTGATTTGACCATGTTCATCACGTTTTGCTGAATACAGTTTACTTGCATTAGATAACTCACAGCAAAATTTTCATTCAAATACAGAAATTAGGTTTATATAGATTTATATACAATTGTTATAATCTAAAATGTTGAATCTAATATTGATCTTGAGTTTTATATTAGATTAGAGATAATAAATAAAAGTGTCTTTCTTACCCAGAAAATACCAATAAAGAACCTAACGATAAAAAAAACTCACTTAAAATATCAAAGAATCAAAGGATCAAAAACATATTAATTTGTAAAAAACAATGTTCTTTTTTTCCAATTAGGAACATTGATATTAATAATCTCGTTTGATACGAGAGACAGGATAAAAATTTATTTCCATTAAATACATGGCAGAACCAGTAATAATTGGAGTAATTGTTAACGAGTTTAGCATTTACAGGAAGTAATTACCTGTTTAAATTATTTGATCCAAATGGCGCAAAGGAGGTAGGAAGAAGACATGATAAAGCTGGAAGAATTGCAAAAGAAAACTAATAAGTTCAACGGAAACAGACCAAAGCGATTCGATTACTTAAATGAAAGATTTAGAAAACAAGGTTTGGTTACTCAGTATTTAAATATTTCGGATGAGGCTTTTGCTTTCTATTCTTCTACTCATCATGATGCTGTTTTAGAGAAGCCTAGACAACATAAGCTTATTGATTTTTTTACCAGCCTACTGATAAGCGATTACCTTCTGACTATGTATGTATTGCAATTGTAATAAGCGTCAGTGTTTATGTCGGTTATAAATAGCTTTAAAATTCATCTAAATAAATAGAAAGGCAACAGACGGAAAATATATAACTCCTCACAGACAGGAAAAAACAACCACCACATTGTATTAAAAACATTCCAAGTACTATTACCAGATTGTTTTGCACAGTATGAAGACTCCGTTTAAATTTATTCTTGGCGAATAAAATATGATATTTGTTAAAGTTGTATTATCTGTAACATTAACAATTGTCTCTATTGTGATGTTTTCGATGACAAACAAAATATCCATGTCTGCACTTTTTGTTCACATAATTAGCCATTATATCAGAAGTAATTGTATTATACTGTGAACAAATATTCTGCAGTTCTTAATCCTGGTTTGCATCTTCTAATGTTTTCTAAAGTTTCAATTCGGCATTAGAAAACAATTATAATTACTGTGGAAGTATCACCCAGCATTGCTTTATTCACATGAGTGTACAATGCAGCAACAGTTTACAAAACCAGCAAAATACTTAATTTGACGAACAAGAAAGACAATCACAAAACCCTTTAGTAACATTAGTGTTAATGCTTTTTTTACTTATCCCCATTGTAAATGGCTTGATTAGAGAAGTACACGTGATTATAGATTTCATGGATCAGGTCATAAAGTCGCTACAGTTCATCAAGAAATGCACCTGTAAATAAAAAGAAAGAACGTCGATGCACACAAAATGTATATGTAGTTTGTGTCTTATATCAAGTACATATTCAGAACAACCAGAACAAAACTATTCTGTTTCAGTTTTCAAAATAAATAAAACAATTAGCATTTTAATAAGTGGATCAAGTAAAACATAACGAATTTATATGGGAGGATTTTAATTATTTTATAAGAATAACTAGAAGACTAATACCTCTTTTACCACATCTAGTGAAACCAAGACAGTTCTTATTCTCACACAGTTTTAAATTTGCATTTAAATAATGTACTTAAAGAACCCCATAATATGCTTATATGTGATATCACAAATTGTAGAAAGAAAGGTTTGCATTAGATTTGATTGAAAGGGAATATAAAACTTTTTTTGATTGTATTGTCATTATTTGTCCAAAATTTATGTTCAACAAAACTTACAACAGAACATTGCTTTTTAGAGACGATAATATAATTGCAATAGACCCATGTGATACATTAGATAAATGGTTAGAATTACTCATTAGTGTACACTAGGGAACTAATACTCTGTTTCTGATTGACAATTGTGCAAATTAAGAGGATGCGAAAAATAGGTCAATCCAACTAACAGAGTTAGCATTCAGTGGTACGAAATATATATGTGCGTGATAGTGAAAATGTATATATCTGTAATAAGAAATCTGCATGTAAATGTTTAATTTATAGCTGAAATGTATTCCGAAGATTAAAAATCTAAAGGAATAGTTTTCACTGAAAATGATTTAGTACCTGCAGTTATGAGAGATGAAATAGTTGAAAAGCTAAAAGAAAATAAAACAAATCAACCTTTAATGAGACTCAAATTTCCTCTACAATATAAAATTGATACACAGTGAAATCATCATCCACTCTTTCCTCGAATTCATCAGCTAAATTATGTTGTATTTCTATCTCAATGTTTTATCGCATTGTGTGACTTTTCAGCATGTTATCTTTGGGCACCTATCAACTCTTAAAATTCTGCAATGAAAACGTGTTCTTTGCTGATCAGGATCTAAAAGATCGTAAGAGGCGCATGATATAAGATAATCAACGCGCGGATTCTGTATACCTACGAGTTTTGAAAATTCTAATCAGTCACGAAAAAACTGAGCAGATGCTACACTTAGAAGTTCTACAGTTTTTTCCAGCTGCATTTGAGTGCTTTAATTATTATTGTACAGCATAGTCTAGAAGTTCTAAAATTTATATCATTTTCATATTTACATTTCAGATATTCTTTTCTGTATTGTCTTTGCTGATCTTTATTTTCTTTTAGTACACTTTTGCAATTTGTATCTCTCGGTCCTTGTTGTTATTACAGTATTGTGTTCGTTGTTGTTGTTTTTTCTCTCTCTGTTTGTTTCTTAAACAATACAATTTCTTTTTCTGTCACCTTAAACAATAATTTTAATTTTTGTTAAATTCATTAAGTGACTTTTCTACAATGCATCTACTGCACAATTTAGTTTTATTTTTTGTTGTGGTGCTATTATTTTAATATCCTATCTTGTAATGACAATAAGGAGAAATATTTATGTTAGTTGTTAAATATCTCTTACCTTCATAACAACTGAATGCAACCTTATTTTGACGTAAATTTGTATATTTCGTGATCCAAGCATCAATAAAATTCATCTCTTGGTGATTTATAGTTTGGTTAAATAGGCAATCTTTGTTCATTGCAACTTTTAGAATCGTTTGATTATTGGTTTGTGTATACCCTTGCATACTTAGTTTTAATCTTTGTCAGTTCTAAATGCATATAGCTTACTTGTATTGGTATACCATTCAATTCACTTTTAAAAAAGTCCTGGCATCTTTTTATTCATCGGAGGAACACCAAACATATTATCTGTCACGGGTGTTGTAAAACTGAATGTTGTTTTTCATATGATTGTAAAAGTTATCTGTTTCAACATTAATCCATAAAGATCTGTATCGGCGGTCAAAAGTTTCATTTTATCACCATATTGATATTTCAGATCCTTGTACTAGAAGTCATACATAAGGAACATGCATACCTAGAGTACTGTAAAACTGCACTAACTTGGCTTGGTTCATTGTACGTTCTTGTTGTTTAAACTAAGCAATACCATATATATTTCTATGATTGTTATTCTCGCAAATGAAATACCCTTTTAAAGCTTACAATATCCCTTTTGTTAATACATACTTTTACATTCGTTCTCTTTCTTAATTTTCCATCTGTTTACGAAATAGAGCATTATTCATCAGTTTAAATTTTTAAAAAATCAAAGTCATTGGTTGTTTATCACCTCAAAAAAGTATTCAGTTCTATGCATGATTTTAGCCATAGCTTTTGATTGATCGAATGAAACTTCCCTCTATATATTTTATAAGTTGTAATGCTTACTGGACATACAACTTCAAAGTGTAATAGCGGACAGCCTATCTCTTTTTTTTTTAACGTTCCGAATAATATAGGTACTGAAGGTTTTGTACCCTTTTTATCCTCTATCAATTTCCTCTGTAATTGAGATAAATGAAACACATTACGAATTAGTTTTTTCTGGTGAAATAGGATAATCTTTAAAATAGTTGTGTTGATACTTCTAAATCTATTTCTAGAATGTACCAAACCTTTTATAATCATTCCAAGAAAAAAACCAAAATTTCTTCGATTAATTTTAATTGTTGCTCTGATGTCCATTAAAAGTTTTTGATAGGCATTACTTGACACAAGGCCCAACAATATACATTGTTGGTTTTTTGGTATATAATGAATGAATTTGACCTTGGCTTATTGTATTCTCCATCTTTGATACTACTATTGTTATAATACTTTGTGATTTGCTTGAGCATATTTATTTGGTATCACGCTGATTCTTGCTCTAATTTTTATTTCAATCATAAGAAACATATTTTTATCTGTGAATAATTTTAATTCAACCAAACTTATTTTTAAACTAGCATATGCACTAGTCCAGGTGGACCAAAATAATGTGCTAGATCCAGTTTCTAATTATTCATGCAGATATTCCACATTCTTCAAAAATGTCACTTGACAGTAAAGTATCTTTCTTTTCGTAGTTATGTAAGTCACCAAGATAATTAAAGTTTTTAACAAACTAGTAATCATCTTCGCTAAGTTAGTTCCATTGAATCTTTTAAAAGACATCCATGTATTGGTACGAATAACAGCTGCACTAAAAGTTTTCATTGTTCCTGCAAATTTATCATTGTTTAAAATTTTAGCGATTGACCCATAAACCGATAACTATTACGAAATCTGATTGTTCGTTTTGCAAAAACTTCTTTGGTGCTTTCGCCCTCTTTTACAAATCTATCGACTATAAAACCCTTACTAAATGAAAAATATTTGTCATCATTATTTTGTATTACTGCTACTTTTTGATCTGGATCGTTTTTTTACTAAGGCCTTGATAATTAGATGAGAATCGTATCTTAAGAAATTATGGATAAATAGTGGAATATATTTTGGATATTTATAATTTAAATTACACTCATTATGTGTAGAACCTCTGTATTTTGCAGTTAGGTGATCATGAAATGTCACAGACAGATATGGCACATATTGGCGGAATCATGATGCTTCTTGTCTTTACAAATGAATATCTTTTTAGCAGCTTTTCTTGGTCTTTGTTCTTCTTAACAGTTTCTGCAACTGATTGCATATATTTGTAAGATTTATATATGCGGTCTGCTCCTTTGGCTTATAGAACGGGTTCACTTTGCTTCCTTGCTTTCGCTCATTGTAAATTGACTTAAGGTAAGAAGTATTCATTTAATGTATTTATCCCATTTTTGATCAATTCTATTTCACACATTTTTCTGATCCTATTCATTTTTCTAACGTCAGACGATGCTCCACCCTTTACTGGAGTTAAAGTTTATATGGGTGCGTCCAAGATGTGCTCAATTACAAGAAACATTTGTGTTTGCATGCCGAAAGTGTCGCCGGAAGACACCTTTTTGTCATATTGAGGTTCGAAATGCGAGACTTTAACTACTAGATTATGAGACTTAGTTAATAAGTATTAGTCATGTAATTCAAGTAAATAAATAGCTATTTTTAAATAAATAATAGGTACTACCACCATGCAATTATATAATTTGATTATCTCAGTTACATACATTAATAACATAAGTGAAGAAAATTCTTACATTGCACATAATTCACTATGCCAAATAATTAGTAGTGAAATAGAAGTTTTGGCCTGCCGATTGATAACTTTTGGTGACTATCATTAATGCTAGTCGTATATAATGTTTGGTGACTAGTTTCGATCCTATTCGTAGCAAATTTTGGCGACTAGAAATGAGAGCTTGTGCTATGGTACACATAGATAAATTTAGGCGACTAGTTTTGACACTAGACGTAGAAAACATTTGGCTACTAGCTTCGACTAGTGTCGTGGAAAACTTTTGATCGCTAGAATTGGCACAGTTGTTGCCGAGGCTACCGTGATTTGAGACTACCGTTTTCTGCACATGCCGCTGAAAACTTTTGACGACTAGCACCGATGTCGGCCACGACGGCTGTTGTGACTAGCACGTCTCAGTTACACTGTGACGTGCCCAAACCCCGTGATCGTTATCCAGCCGTGCGTGTATTCGTTGTCGTATTTCAGCGTATTCCATAAACTCCTGCTTGGCGTGTTAAAGAAAATATCAAAAGTTATTTCATAGAGGGATTCGCGATCGTGTACCCCTACATGTCCAGGTGTGGTGGCGTTGCTGCTGACTATTCGAACTTGCTAAGGTTGGTCTCGCCGAGGTGGGTCAGGTAGATGTTCATGGCGACCGGAAATAGGCTGGTGAAGTCTGGGTCGTCATAGTCGCTTATGATACACGCAACGTCTTGGTCGTTCGAAAAACCCTTGTCGTCTGATACGTGCTTGTCATTCCAAAACATATCGTGCACGCTCCAGGGCCTCGTCATTGTTATTTACTCGTCTTCAATTACGGCGCGTGGCAGCTGGCTAGGTTGCCGCATTAATTGCCAAACCTTTTCTACTACTACCGGGCAGTGGCTTGGAAGGTCGAAGGCGGAACGCGCACCAACGCTGTGCCACTTTGCCCAGCACAAACTCCTCCTTACTTCAAAATGGTAGCCACCAGGTTACAGCCCCTCCTTATATGGAGAAGACGCACTGAGGACAAGCCGCAGCCTCAAGAAAACAGACCGTTTATATGGGAGGTGGGGGATGAGTTCCCAGCAATGTAAGGATACTTGCGCGGGCCTCCTCTGCGATAAGCCCGTGTTTTGCCGCCTCGTCGAGGGCCACGACGGC
The DNA here is from genome assembly GCA_029931535.1 of Margaritifera margaritifera. Lineage (NCBI taxonomy): Eukaryota > Metazoa > Mollusca > Bivalvia > Unionida > Margaritiferidae > Margaritifera > Margaritifera margaritifera. The sequence continues at coordinate 1,072,181 of JAQPZY010001569.1, forward strand.
GTGAGCCTTTTGCACCCTTGCCGGGATCTCATTCTTGAACACCTGGTACTTGTCGCGCTCGTCGAGGATGAACCTAACCTCATCCTAGGAGATGGCGTTGTAGTGCAGCGCCAGGGACGTTCGGTCCAGGATCGTGTTGAGTGTTTTTTAGCCTTTACGACGAGCGTCGGCTTGCGTAAGCCCCGACCAGGGACAGCAGACAACAGCCCAGGGACATGAACTCGAGTCCGACTGTGATGGGGATGGCAACGATTAGGGACAACACCCCAGTCACTCCACTCCCATGGATACAGCAGTTAGTGCGTAAAGAACACCGCCAACCACGCCATCAACACCGTGAACAACGCCAGCGGCGCGCCAGTACCTTTTGTAGAGACCCCGCAAAGACTTGGGTGCTCGGGGTGGCTCCACTGCCCGATGTCTATCTCGTCCGCAGCCTCGTCCCACCCTAACCGGAACTGGTACACGCTTGTTGCCGAAGGTACTTTCGTAGCAGCAACTTATACCCTTATCAATGTATGGCGCCTGTTTTGCTAGCTGCGCCCAGACATCATCGTCGGAGCTACCTGGCCCCTCCGCCATAGCTTTCTTGGGCGTGGACGTTGAGGCCCTCTCACCAGATGGTGTCCCCTGCGGTGAACATGAACGCGTAGCTCGTCGTGAATCATTCGTATTCGACGCCGACCGCCTGGTTTCCGCTATCGTTTTGGGCGCGCAGGCTTCTATTCAGACGGATCGTCCGTTGAGGTTTTACTAAGTAGAAGCCCGCGCCTGGTACAGTAATAGTGTCGCCGTTTTTACTGAGGACGAAACCGCCAACGTTATGCGTTGCGTCCCAGAAGTAAACTTCCGATGCGTTTGGCGCCGTAGTCCCGCCTACCGCCGCGGCGTCGTCTGTGAACGTTCAGGTGACCCAAGTTGCTACAGGTTGACCCAGGGCGGGAGTTTATGGGCGCCAAGTCGCAGCTCCTAGCCAGACGTGCGTCATGGTGAGATCAGCGTCCACCGGGCACAAGTCATTGTTGAACGGTTCAATAGCACCATGACTGAACGGCTGTTTGGGCACCAGTACCCTCAGAAGCAATTCATTTCTGAAAGCGCAATTGTTGGGCACAGCGTCAAGTGGGTTCGGCAGTTGCCGGTCGTGCTTGCTGTTCTGAACGGCGAGGTTACCCGGTTTACAGGCACAAGGCTGGCCAACGCTATCCATGCCCCGCCCGTGAAGTTACTGGGGCCACACCATGGAGCGCGGAACCTGGTGCAGTAATTGTACGCAGCTGGAGAGCTCGAGAGTGGGACGCGCTGTGCCATCGTCCCAGTATGTTCGCTAAAAATATCGGCCTCGGCCGGACAGTTTGAGATCCCCGGCAAGCGCTCTTTGTTTCTGGACGTGGTGATCTGCGCCGAGGCATCGTCTGCGAGGAGATGCAAGTTTACCGCCGGATACCCAGCTACCTCCCTGGGGGTGTTCTCACCGGTTGAGGAGCTCGTTGAGGTACTTGACACGCCACCCGTGCATCTCTTGGGTTGTTCGGAAGTGGCCGTAAGAGTGCATCATGACTCTGCCTGGCGCAATCCACTTCTTTTTGTCCAAGGGGGAAGGCTTGTCTTGGTGAGGCGGTACACTCCTATTCTGTGGTGGTCGCTGAAACTCTCCTTTCTCTTGGAGGTTCGCGAGATAAATGCGGTGCAGGAGGTCCGACGTAAGCCTGGCCTGTGCCACCCCCTTGATTTTCTTGATCTTCACGCTGTTGATCCGCAGGATGGAGTACATCTTGGGTTGTAGACCTACAAACTCGTCGATCGGGGCGCCGTTGCATTCGTCTTTTAACTTCCCAACGACCTTCTCGTTGGCAGAACTACGAAGGGGGGGGGGGGTGGCCCTTGTGTCATACAGGGCGGCATCTATGGCTATGTCTCGGTAGAGGTCCTCCGTTTCCACGGATAGCAGCAGATTGTCGATGTCGGTGTACAGTAGGGCTCCTTCTCCTCGTTATGCGCTTTGATCTGGTTATAGTAGTAGCCGCAAAGCAGTTGTTTGGAGGTCGAAGACGGCTTGGACCCTATAAATCGGGCGGTTGAGCTTGACAGGGACTTCGTCGAATTGACTGCAACATGGTTGCCGTCAAAGATTTTCTCGGTTAGGAATGCGGGGTCGGCTACCAGGCGCCAGAGATTGCACTCTTCGCTCTCTGGCGAAACAAGGTCCGCACGTAGCCGCTTTTTGCTTTATAAGTTCTCCATCGTTTTCTAAAGACGGTCTTATTCATGAGTTTAAAGAAGTCCTTGTTAAATTTGTTCTTTTCCTTCCCCCGCAGGCTGGTGTTGAGCTGAATGTATGTTGCGATCTAGGGGCTCCTGTCAAACTCTAGCGCCCGGCCCACCATTGTGACTCGCATCCCGTGACTGGTGGAGAGCTGGATGTTCCAGAAGTGGACCAGGTAGATCTCTTTTTTCTGCAGACTCGGAACGAGCTTCGCGCAGCCGGTAAACGTGTCTTCTAGCTCGTCTGCAAGGTTGCACTGATATCCGCTGAGCCATTCTTCTGGGATGGTCATGGCCTCTGGGACTAGCGGGTAGTTGCTGTGCGCGTCTTCAAACTCTTTAGGGTATTTTTGTTCGACCTCGAGGGTGTAGCCCTTTGGCGAGTCTGGTCTTATGGCGTCCGTCTGCTGGGCGCCACCCAACAATACCCGCCTGTCGGCAGGATTTGCATCATGGTCCAATCACAGAGATTATTGGCGATGATGTAGGTGATCAAGCTGTTGGGTTTGCTGGGGTTGTGGCCAGCGCATAGCGAGTTGTTTGCCTTTGCGTGGTGGCGGCTGACCTTCAAGATGCCACCGCGGATCCCCCGTGAGCAGCTCGAGCTGCGCGCCTGTGGACTTAAGCAGGGCGTCACAGCTCATCCATGGAGAGCTGTAGTAGTCATGGGGTGGGGGGGGGGGAAGGGTCTAGGCCGTAGTTCGTCATAGTGGTGGCGCGGAAGGCCTCGCACACGTCCGCGAGCAGGAGCACGTCAGCTCGCAGTAGAAGTCGTGGTAGTCTTGCAGGTTTTGGCAGCTAAACTCCTTCGAAACCTTGTGAGCGTGCTCGTGACTGCCCGCATCGATGCCCGCGTGGCTGAGCAGGCTGTAAAATGCCTGGATTGGGGGTGGGATTGTGGAGCTGCAGCTCAGTTATTCTTAGGGGTACACGCCCTTAATAGTGACCAGGCTGACATCGTGCTCTGTGTAACGGCTTGTGATGAGTAAGGCTTCCTTGGGAAGGTTGGCTGCCAGCTTTTCAAGGTTGCTGTTAAGGATCTGGAAGCTGTCAACAAACTGCAGCTGGACAAGAGAGAACGCTATATACTTCTTAATGTTATTGGGGATGGCGCTGATGCCGGCCGCGGAGGCCGTCCCAATAACGTCAATGATCAGCACCGCGGTACTCGACTGTGACGTGGCAGTGGTCCCGCACCCGTTCCTTCCATAGGGGCTTGCCGCAGATGTGGCGTGGAAGGCCAGTATGCTCCTATCATGGGTGAAAACCACCTCTAATTCCGAGCCAGCAGTTCGCAAATAACCTGGGTGGATTCTAACATTTCCTTGGCTTCTATCCATTTCAATTTCGTTGCTTGGCTGAAGCCCCAACAGAGTGGAAATATGTGGTGTGCGTCGCCAACACCAACCCCCCATTTACAACACGGCGCTATTGCAATTCCTATCCTGCTTCTCGATGCGTGAATACACCACTGCCCGCACAGCTCTTTACTCCCCAGTTTCAGGTACACGCACGTAATCTTTCCCCAGCGAACCATGTTTATTCGGTACAATACTAAATACCGGCGTGCCTTCAATTGAGGCATGTTAGCCACCACAGCCGTCGTTGCCGACATCGATGCTAGTCGCCAACAGTTTTGGGTGGCCTGTGCAGAAAATCGTAGCCCCAGATCGTCGTAGCATCGGTAACAAATGCGCTAATGCTAGCAACCAAACGTTGGTGTCGAAGCTAGACACCAAACGTTTTCTACCACTAGTGTCAAAGCTAGTCGCCAGAAGATATCGATGCATACCCTATCACAAATGTTATCTACGAATACGATCGAAGATAATCGCCGAACGTTATATAAGGTTAACGTTAATGTTAGTCACCAAAAGTTATCTACAACTATTATTAACGCTAGTCGCCAAAATATATATATGGTTGGGCCAAAATCTATATTTCACTACTGCTCCAATACTAAATAATAACTCCAGCCAGGTATAACAGTTTAATCAATATCATTTATAGCAAAATGCATTTTCTTAAATTCGTTTACTGTTCAGAAATACCCCCATGCTAAGATTGGTTTTATATATATATAAATATATATATATATATATATATATATATATATATATCCACAATATATCCACAAACTGGGTTTGATACAAATCCATTCAAACTTGTTTGTGCTCTCTTGCTCAAAAGCTTTATCACAAATTAAAATAGTCAAGTCCTTTGACCTTGGGTCATATCGGTACCATTTTTATTTCAGACCATTAACATCTCATAAACAGTCTTTTAGAGAAAACACTATGTAGATCTCACCGTCCGTGTTGACGGAGCATAGATAACAAGATTTTCAAGATTTTCAGGTCACAACGATTTTCAAATAGGACCATTTATATGTCATGAGAAGTCTTGTATTGGAAAAACCTTGTCAATCGAACCATCCATTGATTCAGAAGTGGATATAATATATTCAAGATGGCCGCAATGGCAGAGGTAATGGATATCAGATTAGCACTATTTTAGTTTGGACCGCTTGCAAGTCAAAAAAAGTATCCGTGTGAAAACCGTATGTTGGTATGACCATCAGTTCATGAGGATTGGCAATAACAAAATGGCCACAATGGCGGCTATGGTGGACAACACATCGGCACAATTTTCACTTACGACCGATTACATATCATAAGAAGTGTTTTGGTGAGAACCTAAAGTCAGTGTGACTTTCCATTCAGGGGGATTAGCGACGTGACATGGCCGCTCTGCCAGCCATGCTGGATGTCAAATAGGCATCATTTTTTTTATTTAGGACAGACTAAATATCTACACGTAGTGTTTGGATGAAAATGCCATGTTGATATGACCGTCCGTTCAGGGAGTAGTCATAACAAGAATTTCAAAATGGCCGCTTAGGTGGCCATGTTGGGTGTCAGATCGGAACCATTTTTATTCTGGACAACCAACATATCGTAAAAAATGTTTTAATGTGAAGAATAGCGATAGCAAGATATGTAAGATTTTTGCCATAGTGGCCATGCTGGGCGACAGATCAGCACTGTTTTCATTTTGGACCAACTTTATATCGCAGAAAGTGTTTTGGTTAAATTATCACATCGATATGACCATCCGTTGAGCAGAAGAAGCGATAATAAGATTTTTAAAGTTCAAGATGAAAGAGGTTGGGTGGGGGCACCATTTTCACTTTGGATTAACTGGGCCTCAATATGAATTTGTCTCTCAAGTTTCAAGACAATCGTTGAAGTGGTTTCGGAAAATTAGCGATATCAAGCAATTGTCCAATTGACGGACGAGAGACGACGCACCATAGCAGATGCTCTACCGATCTTTTACCAGTAGTTCTAAATTTTACCGTATTGAAGTAATTTACTTTGATTTCACTTGTATGAATACACGTACTTGCATTCAATCCCAGCACGAATCCATTTAGTTGTTTCGTTATCAAAATTGTAAAGGTGCTTCGGTACTGTAATATTTCTTTTCTTAATTTTCTCTAACTACCGATTGTGGAGCTCATACTATGCGAGCAATATATTACCTTTATAAATATGCATTCTGTGTAAATGAACCAAAATATATCTGTCTCTGTGACAGAGACATCCAGCTAAGCTGCTTCTTATTTGTATATAATTAATAACCTGACTTGATGTAAATAAATGGTTACTGCAGATTATGTTAGTTATTCTGTAGTTAGCATGCCCGATACACTTTCAGCAAGGTTTTTGAATGTCTCCCTGTTGCCTACAGATTGTCACGTTTATATTAAATCAACTAAACCAGATTAATATATATTGTTGCACCTAATTAAAACTGTATGCCCTGTGCAATAGGTGTAAACTACTAATATTATGGTAGTTCACATCTGCGTTCACTAATTTTAAATCAATCTTCAATCTTCGTTCACAACCGGTGCGCATGAATCACACTATATTCCCTCTGAGGGCTTAAGTTGTGGATTCAACTCTAAGTAAAATCATACATAGTGATTGTATGTGTGCGTCTTAATGTGTGTAGCTGTCTAAGTAATAACCTAACCGCCTACGTATTTACAATCTACCTACTTATATCTACAAACTTCTTTCAAAGCAAACCAATACACAAATTTCAGATCCCGTAGAATGGTAAGATAGTTTCTTGAATGAAAGAAATGTTTCTTTCCAGCCTATGCATAAACAAGTCTGCGTCATATTGTAATTGCAACTGCAATATGCTTCTCGCTGTAAAATAAACTCATTAAAGCAAATCGAAACAATCGATAATAAAATATCGTGTTCATTAAAACCCATAACCCTTTAAACTGACAGTATTATGGATTTAAAGCATTTATTTTTTCTTGGACTCGCTCTTCTTCCATAGTTAGTGGAACGACAAAAACAGCTGCCACAGATACAGCCGCTCGTAGTTGATGTGATGGTAATTATCACATGGGAAGAAACCTGATCAGTTTACCGTTGAGAACAAATGAGATCACAAATTGATAATAGATAAAGGCACATACATATCAATATGCTCTTGATATTATAAAATATTACCCTCACAGCGTCCTTTCTACTCGTAAAATGAATTAACACTTTGCAATATGACAGGTGAGCTGTGATAAGAATGCACAAGTTATGCTGCAGATATTTGCATCTAAGGGCAGTGACTTGCTGCTCAGAAATGCATTTTGTGTCTTGTTTGTTTCATGGATACATGCGGGTTTATCTAATAAACAGCAGAAAAGACATAAAAAATACAAACGTTGCCTTTAGAATGAAACTTGCGTCCAGTAAACTGCTTGAGTTATTATTGATTACTATGCTTGTCCACGAGATACTTTCGTTTGTTTTTCATGTTGAGATTTCAAAAGAGACGTACATTATATCTAATAGTATAACACTCAGAAAACAATCTGCCCTAGAGAAACAAAGGAAGAAAGCATTAGCTTAGCGAAATAAGGTATGTTTGAAAACTGTGTCAGCAGAAAACACTAAGTCCCTTGAAAATTCGAATTCTTAATTAACAACAACTATTAATTCAATATTCACCTAATTTAGTAGCTCATACAAGATTGTGCCGAATCACTAAATTAAGATTCTTAAATAACGTGTTATTGGGGACAACAGAAGAATTATTACGCTTCTTATAACTCAAAGAAGAAACATTTCCTGAGAGCTGATTACAATTTTCAAAGGAATCTCATTCGATAGACTAGTCATTGATGTTTCATTTCACCGCCATCTCCGTGCATTAGGTGTACAGGTTCTGCCTGTAAATATTTCACTGTGTCTAAAATCAACATTATTATTATTATTATTATTATTATTATTATTATTATTATTATTATTATTATTATTTTCTTTCCTTTGTGTAAAAATTTTTGCATTAGCTAGAAATGTTTGCATTGAATCTGTGAGGTGTACTGGACCTTTTTAATTGGGCGTGAAGTTTACTGTCTGCATTGTAACAGTAGGAAGCCAGGTTGTGATTGGATTTAGCGAAGACACTGAAAGCAATTTTGTTTATTTATAATGTAAATGAGCGATGAATGAATCTGACACCATACTCGTGTGCATGAAGTCCAACAATGGATTTAAGAGAATGATGCACACCGAGTTCCACAACGGATATAAGAAAATGACATCGTTCCTTAATGGAACTAATCAGAACATGCAATTTCAACGAGTACTCAAACGAGAATCAACGTATGGAACTATGATTGATATATGGATCTATCACCATGGATGATCAATGTATACACAAATATGAACAATGTATGATTCTATCTCCAAGGGTGATCAATCTATAGAATTTATACAAAAATATGAACAATGTATGGATCATCCACAAGCAAGATTTATGTATAATTGATTTTCTCTCGTATAGCGATATTGAATTATTGATTTCACCCATGTAGTAATACTCCAGAATATTGATTCAAAAATGGAACATATGTATATCGTGGCGTCTAGTTAACGATCGCGATGTATTTCCGGTTCCACGACTCTCTTCAAATGCTCAAGGAGCCACCACGCATGGCCCGCGATGCCCAGCCTGACGAAGGATACCTCGAGAGCCTTCTTATTCCATACAGACCTGTTGGTCCCGAAGTTTGGTCCCTCACTGCGAGTAAACCAATACCGTCCTCCGAGTCAACATCATCATTGACCTCAGCATCTGGGTTACACAAAACCCCACAGAGTTCTACGACTCACCGTCCAAACAGCTAAAAGTGCAATGACTCTAGTACATGAGACACGGTTAAGTGCGAATACAATAATATACACATTAATTTGCTTCATTACACATTAAATCATTTCATTAAAATAACTGTGCAAGATTATTGTTACAATAACCAGGTTCATACATGAATCTGTGTCCAACAAGAATAATCTCACTGGATTATAAGAATTCGAACTTTATTCATCCTTTAATGCATGCAACATATCATTGAATTCAACTTGTCTGTTCACTTATAAAAATAGCTAACATGAGACAGACTATGGTCTATATGATAAGAAAGCGTTATGCGATATAGGTCTGACTCACTTAAAATTTAGAATCAATTCTGAAACATCTAATATATAAAACAATTCTATCACATAAAACGGATAGCAAGAAAGAATGCAATTTTATATTTCACATACCTCTACAGCTGAAGTTTGCTTCCGTAAAGTGGACAGCTTTCTGATAAAACTCGTTGTATTGTGATTATACTGATATAATCTTGAGCTGTAAGTACCCTGGTTGTAGTCAAATCTACGACCAGAGAACTCGAGGTAATTAGGGTTCTCACTGCAGGCACTTGCGGATGCAGCAGTGGGTAAACCGAACTCAGTATTTTTAAAAAACCTCGGCAACGAAACCCGAGAACATTTTCATTCATATATAATGCATACACATTTTACTACACACAATTCCGTGACATGTATTTTATCTCTATCAAACTCATATATGTATATGAATAATGGTCACTTCTAGCTCAACAAGTTACGGTTAATCCATTTTGCTTTTGCAGTATGGCTGATTCATTTGAACAAGATTGAAAATCATTAATTCTTCTTGACAATGTAATTAGAATCTGTCGAAGTGTTTGACTATTATGCACATGTTGTTTCATGTGATAGAATATCATATAAATGAATATAATAAGTGTTCCCTGGCAACTCTTTTCTTAACGACAATAAATCCTAAATTTGTAATGAAAAATCAAAGACAATCCAACGACCTCTTCCGTTATTGAACGTGGCAGGTATTCACACACCTGCGATGATTAAATATTATCTGCTTTGGTCGCAAAAGCAAATATTATATTAATTATATATGCAGGAATGATAGAAAAGTTAGGTACATTAAATCTAGAATCACTTCTAACTTAAAGGATTTAATTTAATAACTATTTTAAAATATCAAGGTAACATATCAAATTAAGAAATTATATTCATTTCAAATTAAACAGATGCAAGTAAGATTGTTATTCAATAGATTATTTTTTAAGTTTCTTTGATAATTTCTGTACCTTAAGAAAAAAGCATATGTCAAAAATATTTCGCTGAAAGCCGCTAATTATGTATGACGTATTCGGCTTTATATGAACAGTAATTAGAGTATTAGAAGAATGCCGTGATAGTAACTGGCTTTTTCATTTTGATAGTTTATAAGTATATGTACTTATGTATATATATGTATGTGCATATGTACGAGATCTAAATGGTAGAGACCCATGGTTCTTATTCTCTGATATTGAATGGACCATAAAGACAATAATAAGAATGTAAATATTGATTTTGAATAGCATAAAGAAAACAATCAATTACTTTGATAATTAGGCATCATACATGTATTCCGAGCTCAGTTTTAGAAACAAAGTAAGTAAATACATCAGTTATTATGTACATATGTGAAGAATCTTATTCTAAAAACATAATTATTTTCTTATTAATGGTGGCAAACATCATACTTAAAACAGATTTCTTTCTACAAATAAACTATACCTGACAAATCAATATGTCATATTGTTGCATGACTTTCAATTTATTTAAAACTTAATTGTGTACTTGTTACTTTAATTTTTTTCCACACATTGGATACCTCTATAGTATGAATAAGACACACGCAATTTGATGTTATGATAATTAGAGCAATGCTTTGTCTTGACAAGAATTATGAACACGTTTCTTCATCATTTTCTATTAAAAAAAGGTTTAAATATCTTCTGAAAATTGCAAATCAGCAGTGTAAATATCTTCTGACAATTACAAATCAGCAGTGTAAATATCATCTGACAGTTGCAAATCAACATACAAATGAGTTTATGACACTCTTTTTGATGCCAATGTTAAGGCAGCTAATATCTATATTTATCTGGAAATGTTCCATGGATATAAAACTTCTCATATTTCACCTTAGGTGCAAAATAAGTGATACGTTCTCTTCAGATTCATTTATTGAGAGAACACAAGTACCATTTTAAACTTTTTCCAGGGCATCTTACTTCCAAAGCCACAACCTAGGTAGAGATTTTTACCAAAAATGTTGACATGACATAATTGATTAAAATTGGTCTTTATCAATGAAATAATTATTTGCTTGTCGAAACGTATTCTAACTGGTTCAAGTTCATCAAAGAAGATACATTTGTTATGTGTATGGCAAGTGAGTCCATGTGCTTGGATCTTATTTGTTATGTGTATGGCAAATGAGTCCATGTGCTTGGATCTTACATTTGTTATGTGTATGGCAAACGAATCCATGTGCTTGGATCTTACATTTGTCACCAATGACATCACATGACACTCGACTTAGACCGCTGTCTTCTACGATAAATTGTTCTCTGGAGCAAACCACACTAGAGAACATGCAGCCAAACTTTTCAGTCATGCTTCAGCGTAGCCACATATACAGAAACTGCATATTTATTAAATATGTGCAGCTTTTGTCATCTCTTCAATGTGTCACTATACTAAGTGAACAAATCAGTTGTTATTGCTTCCTATTGTAGTTCCTAAGAAAGAAAAATAATAGTTTTTCTCTGATTTTCCTGTATATTTTCTAAGCAGTGAGGATTGTTACTTGCATTTAATAAAAAGCAGCATTAAAACCTAAACGGAAAAAAAATGTGTATTGTGTTCAGCTTCGGGGCTCTTGCTAAGGATGACAAAACAAACAGGTGTGATTCGTCCAGTTCTGAAAAGGTCACTTGCACTAAAAATTCCAGTTGTTTTTTTTCAAATGCAATTAGTTCAAGAAAATGCAAAATAACCTATGCTGATTTTTTTATATGTTATGTTCAGACTAGTGCCTAAAATAAGTAAGATAGTATTTTGCAATCTGAGCTTAGAACTAATACAATCGATGTAATGAAAAAATTGGAAAAAAATAAAGGAAATATCTAAGGAACTTAATTAGTGTAGTGATAATCTTCAACCCACTTTAACGGAAGAGACAGTTATGTTATCTCTCAAGAAAACTGATTCGTAATACTTCATTTGGCAAGATCAATTATCATGATAAGAGTAAAAAAGCTGCATCAGGAACAGAATATAATGCCCTATATATAATCAAGGATGCAAGCACTAAAATCAATGCATCGAAATCTACTAAAAAGGTGTTAACGTTGCAAAAGCATGGACACGGATGGCAGTGTAATCAAACGAAAGTGTTATCCGCATACATTATTATAATGCACACATGCAATCATCTGACAAAAGATCCATTCTTAGCCATAGCTTGATATCGGTTAGATAAATCCTGAACTTTTAGCATTACCAAAAATTATTTTCAAAAAGACAAAGATTTGTCAATACTTTCTCTAAGGTATATTTTGAGACCACGTGTGACACAGACTCCTTTATCTTCAAATAACATTATACATTTTGGATTTTCCTTAACTGGTGATTTCAATGGAAACAACCTTTTTAAACCTATGATTGAGCCTTCCTGGGCGAATTTAGATAATAAAATATTCCAGAAGTAAATTTATTTCCTCGCAGTACGCATGACTCCTGAGGTTCGAATATTACCCTAATCCTAATAACGTGAAATTCATTAAAGCTGTATATGCCTGCTATGTATGTCATTGTCAAACATAATATAAACAGTGTCGATATATGCGTATTATTGTCCCACAGAAAAAGTTATGAACTTTACAATTTTCACACATTTGTAGGTCCACAAAAATCACAAAGCGCACAAGATAATTAGACAAAAACAAAAATTTTCGAGGCCACGACTTATTCCATACGTCGTTTTCAGCATCTACCGGGTCTGCCTGTCAGTAATGGGGGTATCCAAAAATTTGACACAAATTCATTTTATGAAAGATAGTCATTGATATTTCAGTTGTTATATATCATAGTTAAGTTGCTAAAAGACTAAACCTTAAAATCATAAGTCAAATGGATGAAGGATTGGGTCAACCTGGTATCAACGAATCTTGCACCCTATGAATAGTGGTTGGATTAGTCCATGTCTAGCCCATTGCTTTCCACTTTCAATTCATCAAGTGGCCATCTTCATCACTTTACGGCAGGCCAAAGCTTTAAATACTCAGGAGCAATCAGCCAAGAAGAATTGACATTGAATGATTTTTTAACAGCTAGAAAAACTTGAAATAAGACAGTAAGCAATGTTATACCTAGTAAAGTATCAAAATTAATGGAAGGTCCAATTTATGCATTTTTGACGTGTGGACAAAATTACGCCAATTAAGGCATATATAATTTTAAAATTTTCAAAACACTAAATACTACTCTAACATTTCGACCAGATGAAGACACAACATTTGCAAAACAACCTTTTTTTAAAGTCCATAAACCTCGTACTGCTCCACTCTAAAACTAAACATCTTCCTTGAAGCTTATCATCACGTTTGATTTCATACCACAAAAAAACAAAATAATTTCACATAGTAACTTAAATAATGATATTGGTCAGTGTGGAAAAAATTGCTACAGGGTTATGCCTTTTGAATTTTCAAAACATAGAATGGATACACACCTTGACATTCAATATGTTCTTTTCTCATTACGAACATGTGACAGTTATAGAGCTTGTAATTTTCGGGGTCCTTGGGTGAGACACGAGAACAAGTTCTTGACCCGATGCAATGTTCTTGTGATTCTCCTCGCCCTAACGACAAAAACCTTGTTTGAGAACCGTCAAGAACCTCGTTCTCGGTTTGAGAACCACACCACCTCTGAGTAGACGAGAACAAAGATGGTGGAACATGCCGAGAGTTAATCCGTCATGTTTTATGTTCCGGGATCAACTCGAGTTCTTAGGGCAAGAACATCAGGAACACTCACAAACCAAGGAGAACGTGTTCTTGGTGTTTGGGCGAAATCACTGAGCAAGTCGCCTAAAGACGGCCCTTGACTTTACAAATATAACGAGTCACGCGCTTGCTTGACAGGTAAGTTATTTTAATATTCTTTCGGTAAAGCTACAGCCTGTTGTAAGTGAATAATCAAATCATTTTGAAATATATAAAAAAAAAAATTCACGCGACAGCAGATATGATTAGATTAATGGTTTATAGGGGCTTAAATTGAAAAAACGTGTCAGTTTTTACCCTTCCTTTCTGACGCCTTGATAAATGGGTCACACTTCTGTAAATTGATGGTCAATAATTAACAAAAATATTGTACCCTGGTGCAGGACAATGGAAGCTTTGGGAACAGTTCTCTGCATTATTATGTAAAGCTGCCTTGCTATATTGTAATCATTATGTGCAGCTCTGTGATAAGTATACCTCTTCATTAATTCCCGCAACTCTGTATGATATGACGCCAATAACGCACTCATAATAAAAACCACAGTAGACCGTGGTATATACAATATATTCGCAGGAAGCTAATGCACACATTGGAGCAGTCCAAGCCCTCCTTTTTTTCTTTTTTTTTAATTATTATACCTTCACTTAGAATTTAGATATTACATTATGTACATAAAAAAAGAGCAGGATATTAGGATAGCTCGTTAGCAAAGACGTGAGCATTCTATATTGCAGGTGTAGGGGATGTTTAACCACTAATATTTGTGAAAATATGCCAACACGTATGGCCATACAAACATATGGGTCTTACGTTTTATGAAGGATAGACCAGTTCATGCAATTTTGTATGACTATCACACAGTCAAACTAGCCGCATAAACTGTGTGTCAAGATTATTGGCTCCATTAATGTCGGTTTATATTAGTTATCCTCCACAAACCACTTTGAGCTTTTAATATTTGGCACAAATACTTTTTTTAAAGATCATACATGTAACAAAATCGAAGGTTACCAAGAGGCAAATATACATAGAAAGACTTTAAGTGAAACAAATTGGTCTTTACTTTGTTTTTGGATGCAAGTAGATTAAGGTCATGTTTCTAATTAACAATGTGTGCCCACATATATTCTGTAATCGATCAACTGGTTCCCTGGGGTAAATTATCAGGTTACCAAGCATGCGGATAATAATAACATATTCCTTTAGAACACAATGAGAATCGTGATATATCAGAAAATCATTTCTAAAGCATGCATCTAATTCTGTAATATATTATATTTTAGTTCTTGTCATATCAATAACGCCCGTGAACTGATATTACCAATTTTAATTAACTGTATGAGATAATTTGATAGCTTGCATTCCATATGCATCAGCCAGGTAATTGCCTTTAGGGAAATCTTGTTTTTTTCCCACGTAATCCCCTTTAGATTTCCAAAATATTCATAGAAAATGTCTTGACTTATTAAGACAATAATTGCACAGATATTCAAAACGTATCCCGAGATCATGTGGTAGGTTTTTAATCATTGAAGTACCTACAATTCTCTTAATTCAGATAGTGGCACAAATTATAATACAATTGTATGAATTTTAGCCAATTAGGAGCTGGATGTGAACAGTTCACAAGATGGAGAACCGCGGAAGCTCAGATGGTAGAGCGTCGTAGTCGAAATACAAGGGTTGCGGGTTCGATACCCGCCCAAGTCAGCCTGGGTCGCCTGTCTCTATGTGTTCTTGAGAAAAGCACTTAGCTCCCATTGCTTGGGTATAAAATATGGCCAATAATGTTTTAAAGTGCCGTTAAAAACCAACAAACAAAACCTACTTCAATTGATAAGTGGACAAAACAATAAATGTGCTCACTGATTATGCAAATTTAGTGCACAAATTGTCAAAAACAATATGTTTATTTAATTAACAGCTTCTTAAATGTTATTCAGATGGTATACTGTAAAGTTTCTTTGAATTTTGGAAGTTTTAGATGAAAACATAACAATTATAGTTTATATTCTATCAACAAAGAAAGAAACCGTAGATTTCGTTGTACGAACGATTGCTCTTTAAAATATGTTCACGAAAACAAAAACGTTTGTAATTGGCAAATCATCTAATGGTCATCTGGAAAGAATACACTTATATATGTATATTTTAACGTGTATGATTTGCAAGTATCTGAACAACTATGCAGTGCTCATATATAGTACTACGTGTATCTGAGCTAATATATAGTGCTCGAAAATAGTAATGCGTGTATCTGAACTATTATGCAGCGCTTAAATATAGTACTACGTGTATCTGAACTACTATGCAGCGCTTAAATATAGCACTACGTGTATCTGAACTACTATGCAGCGCTTAAATATAGTACTACGCGTATCTGAACTATCACGCAGTGCTTAAATATAGTACTACGTGTATCTGAACTACTTCGCTGTGCTTAAATATAGTACTACGTGTATCTGGACTACTATGCTGTTCTTAAATAAAGTTCTACGTGTATCTGAGCTACAACGCAGTGTTTAAATGTAGTACTATGTGTATCGGGACTACTATGTTGTGTTTAAATATAGTACTATGTGTATCTGGACTACTATGCTGTGTTTAAATATAGTACTACGTGTATCTTAACTACTACGCAGTGTTTAAATATAGTACTATGTGTATCGGGACTACTATGCTGTGTTTAAATATAATAATATGTGTATCTGGACTACTATGCTGTGTTTAAATATAGTACTATGTGTATCTGGACTACTGTGCGTTTTTTATTATAGAGACAATGTTGACACAGTAAATGAGTTAAGACAAATTTGAAAAGGAAGACACTATCTGATGACGTAGCACACTGACGATCGAATCCAGGTGAGTTCTCTTCAATATACATCTGCATACTTAATTTGCTCGAAATGCAATTATAATTCGAAGAGTTATTATGCTGCTACAACAGTTTGTGGGGTCGACGATGACGTAGAAAGCTGATAATCAAATTCAGCTGAGGTAATATCAATATAAACTTGCATATAAAATTTGCTGGAAATCTATTAACAGGTAAAGGAGTTTTCGTGTAGAAACGAATTTTGGTGCATCTTACAATCAGGGGTCATAACTCCGCCAAATTGTGAACCAGAAGGCTGCAACTTTGTCTCAGTTTAAGTGTCATCAATATATTTACATACAAATGCAATATAAATTGCATACCAATTTTGGTTGAAATAAAGTAAGAATTAAGAGAGATATCGTACTGAACGGAAATTGGGTGAGTCTGAACATCAAAGGCTTACCTCTGCTAAAAGGTGATACAGCATTCTGAAAATCTAACCCAGCAACACTAACAATTAAAACTCAACGAGATCTTTTTAAAGTTCAGCTTCCTGCTAAATTTGATTGAAATCTAATTATTACATTCAAGAGCGTTATTGTGTGGAAACATGATAAACAAAGGAGTTATCGACTTTTCCAAACTTAGCTCTAACCCCAGCTCACGCTAATATACTTGAGAAAATCTTTCTAATATATAAAAAGAATATTCTATTCTAAAACGTGGAATTGCGGGACTCATGCTAATTCTCAAGAATCACGCTGAAAATTCAATCGAATGCGCACAAATAGCGCATCATATTTTCAAGCCCTACCTTTATGTCGTCATTAAATCCAACATATATTCAAAAACTTCCCCAATTTGTTTTAAAATAGAAGAGGGAATTCACCCCAATTTTCAGTTCTGGAACAGATCATGCTAAACTGTACAGATTTATTACATTACCTAAAAGAAATAAAAGTTCAAACTTGGAGTAAAATCAAAGCAGGACTTTCTTAGATATTTCTGCTCCAAGTTACTATATAATTTATATATTTTAGTTCAGGTTGTGGGAACATTTTCAACAGGTTGACCCACATAATGCAACACGATGCAACTACTAGCACCATTCCCAAGCCGAATGTCCTTACATTGGCAATAGACAATTATATAAATAGACGCTAAACAAGGTTCATTGATACCATGGAAAGGTCTATTGTGACAACGAAAATGGTTGGGTTCCAGAATTATATATATATATATATATATATATATATATATATATATATATATATATATATATTAGACATAAAGGACGAACATAACTGATATCATTTTTAATTTGCAAATTTATTTCTATACACAAGCCGGCATGTGGTCATATGCGCTTTTTCATGTACATATATATATATATATATATATATATATATATATATATATATATATATATATATATATATATATATATATATATATAGTTCCGACTCATTGGCCAAAAAATATATAACAGAAAGAAAGTGAAACCAAGAATGTTATTAAAATCAACAGGCAATTTATTTCATGACAATTAAAGTGAAAATTCAAACGATAGTTACAATAACCTGAATTAAAGTCCAAATAATCCTAAGTGTCCTAATCACAAGTCCAAAAACATATAATGTTCCGAATGAATTCCAATAGCCTTGAATGTCCTGATGTACCACACTTCTTGACTGTCCTGCTGTACCACAAGTCTTGAATGTCATGATGTACCACAATGGTGTAACCCGGAATGATTTTAATGAATTAACATAGATCCCCCAAAAGTCTTACAATCTATGAGCACTTTAGTATTTCAAATGAATATTTTAAATAAATAATTCCTCTCTCTGAATTATATCTGGTTTTTATTACTGTAACATCTGATTATTAAAATAGCTTCTTTACAGACTGTTGTTTAGAACTAGACTTTCAGAACCCGAATGATCTCTTATTTACTAAATCCACACACACACACACACACACACACACACATACACACACAGACAGACAGACAGACACACACACAGAGATATATATCTGTGTCTGTGTGTGTGTGAGTATATAGGTATACCTGACAATTCTCACATCAGAATATGAGTAATTTTTATGGATAATTATTTTGTGTACCTGACTTTTGACACAACAAGACATGGAAATAACAGTCCAGCTGCTAACAAAACCGGCCTTAAACTCAAATGCTATGTAAACATGTTGTTTAAATAATTAACATAATCTGACTAAAGCACAACTTACAATTATGGACACATACTATAAATTCGACATAATAACTATATAACTATAACTATATATATATATATATATATATATATATATATATATATATATATATATTATACGTATGACATATCGAGATCTAAATGGTGAAGACCTGTGACCCCTATTATCTAATATTGGATGGCCCATAATGACAATAATACTGAGGTATATACTGATTAGAAATCTTTGAACCATTTTACCAGAAGAGAGAGTTATGTTATCACTCAAGAAAACCTAACCTGTATACCCCATTTGACAAGATCAGTTATCATGATTACCAATACGAAGTAGGCACAATAAATCCTAAAGTTATAACGAAAATCCAAAAGCAAAGACTATATAGCGGACACTCAGTTTCGTACATTCGTCAATGTAGCCGGTTTTGCGACATATCAGTGATGATGTAAAATAATGATTTATGGCGCAAAACTTTGATTCTCCTTGAAAGGACCAAAACAAGAATTTTCTATAAACTGTATACGCAGGAATTGTATCAAAGTTATTTAGATTAAAACAAGAATAACTTTTTCCGGAATCATAAAAGGGACATCGGTAAAAAGGATATTATCTCGTGGCCACGTGATAATATATTATTTTTACCGCTGTTCCTTCAATGATTCCGTATTTTTGGCCAAAAAGATTTTATATAATAATTTATTAAAATATCAACACCGTAGATCGAAATAATAACTTATATTTGATCAAACTGTTATGTATATTGAATTTATAATATGTGTCCAAGAGGTAAGTTGTACTTTAGTCATTTGGTAAACAACATATTTACTGCATTTTAGTTCAAGGTCAGACTTGTTTACATAGCATTTAGTACTTAGATTGGAATTTTCCATGGATTCTATGAGAAAAGACACGTACACAGAGGAAATTTTCCATTAGAGTTACACATATTCTAAAACGTTCTGTCACGTGACTTACGTTTATATATAGAGATTTTAGTGGACAATATTTGATTCTTGTTCAAATAGTCAGTCTATGAAAAATCATTTTAATAATCAGATGTTTATAGTTGTGTTGTGAACATCCAGAGCAAGTCCAGATAGACGATTATTTATTTGAAATATTCATTGGAATTACCAAAAGTGCTCATTCTCATATTGGATTAATACTTGTCTTTGGGACTTATGTGAATTTATTCAAAGATATTCTGGATTACATCATTCAGGCATATGAGGATATTCAAGACTACTGGCATATCAGAACATTCAAGACTACTAATACATCAGGACATTCAAGGCTATTGGAATTCATTCGGAACATTATATATTTAGGACTTATGATTAGGACACTTAGGATTATTTGGACTTTAAAAGTTTCTTTTGAGTTTTCACTTTAATTGTCTAGAAATAAATTGCTTGTTGGCTTTACTTACATTGTTGGTTTCACTTTCTTTCTGTTACATTATTTTAAGACCTAGAGTCTTAACAAAACCTAAAGACTTCGCTAAAACCCATGCCTAAGGTTTAAAGATAACACGTATTTTTCATATGTTTTTACACAGGGAAGTAATATTATACTTTAACAAACGAGACTGAATGTGCAAGATACTCATGGCCCCAATATTCTTTTCATAACTGGTCCATAATAAAAACAAAAGAAGGGGTGAATGTTTCGAAATCCATAAGCGAAAAGAAGAAATGTATAACAAGTGTCCAGGCAAACCAGCATGCGACAAAATTAAATTCATGCAAATAAATAGATCAGCATGCTGCATCGTTAAATTCATGCAGTGTAATACTCTTTCAAACTAAATAGCTAACATCATCCCCATCATAGAACTAAATTCCCATTCTGAGCCATGCTTTAATGTATATTAAGTAGACCTGAAACTTAGACACTTCTAAACTATTTCTCAATAAGCTGCTATCAAATTTATGTGATCATGTTATATGCTACAGAACACATGATTTCTATGTGAATGACCGCTGTTAGCCGATTTGAAATCATACACTGTTTGAGAGGCAATTTGTGTTGCCATGTCCCTACACTACCCCTGACTCCTACGTTCCCAATAAAGCTACAATTTACCTAAACATTTCACTCGTATTAATGTTGTTATATTACTTAACATGACGCCATACAACTTGCGAATACTACTAGAATAGATCAAACACTTTTAGTGAAATACTTTAAAATACTAAAGTAGTCAATATTTACATGAACCTTACGTTATTTCTTCGCCCCCCCCCCAAAAAAAAACAAAAAAACAAACAAAAAAACAAACAAACATCAAGATCAAAAAACATGTACACCCCTCTCTTCAACTTTGATTTTGTTTACAAGATTGCATGGAACAAAAGAATCATGTGGTATGAAAACTAAAACTTACTTTGGGATAGACCATGAAAATTGATTCCAGCTCAAATACATGTGCATTTTCATACCATAAAATAAAAGAGCTCTGAAAATTTAATGTGTTGGTTTACTACAAGAACAAGAGATGTACATGATTAAGAGGTATGTCATTATTAATCTGTTTTCTGTGATGACATAGCTTGTAAGCAGCTAATATTGTAATCATATTGAAGTGATCTAACGTGCTGATGGTATATATAGGATATGGAGAATTTAATTCAGACTGCGTGTCAATTTTGACCTTCCTTCAAAACGTCTGGACATGTTTGTGTTACTTTTGAACATTGAATGCAAATTTTCAAAAGAAGATGTTGTACACGGCAACAGAACGATTGTAGCTTTGACAACTATTCTCTGCATCATGATATTTTAGTGTCGAGCTACTTTGCTAGTCATATATAATCTCTTTACTATTGCAAAATAATGATTAAGCAATTCATTACTCTCAGAGCTTTTGTATCAGGTGACGCAAGTAACGCACGTGTAATATATTATATAGCACACGGTGATCATATGTACTGCCTCTATCTTAAAATGTGAACACCATATTAGTTACAGAAAGGAACACCATTATATTAGGGCGGTGAGCTAACAAAGACGCGAGGCTCAGATATTGCAGGTGCAAGGGGATATCTGATCACTCACATTTGTAAAAGTGCGTTTGCCGTTTTGCGATATGACTATGTGCTCCATAACATTTGTTTTTTAAGAATATACCTGTTCATATAATTTAATTTGGCTTTCATGGTGTCAGGCCTAACCTTGTCTACTGTAGTTTAAGATTATTAGCTGAAATAATATTTATGAGTGCTAGTTATCCTCCACAAACCAGTTGGTCGGCGTGAATACAATTTCAATAGAAAGACAACTGTTGAGAAGAATCGGCCTGAACCTATTCCAGGAAGCATGCATATTTATGTCTCGTTTCTTTTAACAATGCTTGCTAACAATATTTCTAATTGACTTTTCAGCTGAAGTATCAACTATTCTCTATTGAACAATACCATCTCGTGGAGTTCAACAAGCAAGCATGGACACCATTTTATTGAAGAATGCGATGAAAAAATAGATTTTGCTTACTAGAATCATATTATTAAGAACTTTGTTCAAAATCTTTAAAAATATGTTATACCAAAAAGTTTAAAAACATGTTGCTGGAATATTTCTCTTCGATTGAGAAAAGCGTAAAATGACAATAAAGAAAATAATTGGACAAAAAAGGTCTAATATGGCAAGCACTTTATGAACGTACGATAGAGAGAGAGAGAGAGAGACAGAGAGAGACAGACAGACAGACAGAGACAGAGACGGAGAGCGACACAGAGAGAGAGACAGAGACAGTACAATGCTGAGCAGGATAAGGATTAGCAAAAACGAAGAAATTGAGTTTAGAGTGTTATCGTTGACTTGTTCATATCAATAACTTAACTTTTGTCTCAAGCAATGCAATATAAGAAATAGGTCATATCCGCGAGTTTAGACTCTAGTGTTTAAAAAGAGAAAGTAGTAAAAAGGATGGAAAAGCTGGAGCATTTATTTATTTATTTTTTTTTAATTTATTTATGCTGCCTTTTGGTCAATTTGTTTTAAAATTTGGTCAAAAACACTGTTTTAAAGAATTTCATTCAAGTGTTTAACTCTTAAAATTTTTTCAAGATTTTCTCTTATTGTTCCTACTTTTGGTGATAAATTGAAGAATAAAAACCTAACATAACAAGTCTTTTATCACTATTCAACAAAATTGAACTTTGTTGTACCCATTGTTCAAACAATTACCCTATTAATAGTTAAGAAAGAAAGAAAGAAAGAAAAAACGGTTTTTACTGGAAATCACTTCAATGTTTTCTGTTCCACTTTAACATCTAAATAAGAATTTTTAAAAAAACATGTAAACCTAAAAATAAACATATCATGGATTTATTTAAAATTTAATCTACTAAATATTGTAAAGAAACAACTGGTTTAAATTATTTACTATTTATTCTGTATTCTAGCAAATATCCAACCAAAACTATAAAAGATCAATAATTTCAGCTTTACAATATGGCAAAGAAATGTTTTATAAATTCAAACCACTTAGTTTTAAAACCATACTGCGGAATCTGACACACTAGGCTTTAGTAAGGTAATTTGAACTCTAGTAGTTTCATGAAAATAATTTTAAAACACCTATCTTGAAAAATATGTTAGATATTCTGGCACTCAAAAGTTTTAAATATCTAGTTAAGTTTATTTCTTGTAATATTGTGCAATTTATTTTACTCGTGGATAAAAACAGTGTAGTAGTACAGTGCAATTTATTGAAACCTTTGGTAAAGAAAAGAGTATACAGAATTTTATGTAGAAATAAGTTCTCTCTATGTAAATGGCTATTATAACATTATCTTAAAACAATGAAACGAGGTAAAGAATAAAGAGCGTTTTATTTTTCTATAGAGCTGAATATTTTAGAGATGTAATAATATAAGAAAATGTTCTAGAATAGATGTAGAGCAAATGTTTAGTTTATGTACTCCAAATGTTGCGTATCGAGTCGTAAACAGTGCGTGGCTCTATTGGCTGTACGACTTTGAGTTTTTCTTATAATTCATAAACGTTTCATTGTAAAGATTACCAATTATTTTTTTTTAATTAATGACGGAGATATTTAACAAAGTTATAAGGGAGGCAATTAAAAACAAAGATAACGCTAACATTGTTATGGCAATGGATATATTATGTACAGTTCAATCAGAGACATCGATAAACGTATTCAAATATAAAAAATATAAAAAGAAAATAAGAGCAATTAAGCCTTTAAAATTAGTGAATTTCTTGATTGAAAAGGATCAGCGGTTGTACTAAAGCAAAATAGCAAGAATTGTGTTAAACAATGTAGACGCAGTAAGCAGAAATAGACACCAAATTCTACAAGATTTGATAATTAAGAAAAAGGTAACACAAAATGTAAAAATTGTTTTTTTCTATGCATTAGAATAATTAGCAAATCTAAATGTACTATATAGAATATTTTTATCAAAAGTCTAATAACAATTAAAGACGTAACAGCTTTTGAGAAACATTTTGACATTTCTATATCTATATATGAACCTGTAGAGGGTGCAGAAACAATTGCTCGATTATATACAACTGAGAATTATGATGAACAAAACCACTATAATTTATTACATCAAAATGGTCACTGTGTTTGAATTACTATCGTGGTTAGGTCATTGAAAAAACAATATACAACGCATAATTCTTTCGTTCATATCTATCGTAATTGTACATAACACAGCTGTTCTGATAAAGTTGAGAATCACAAGAGATTATTTTATTAAAAAAACATTACTATTAGAACCAGTAAATATTAAATATATAAAATTTATAAAAACAAAAATTACAGTAGAACATATGCTTTTGGTTTATGCCAACTTTAAATGTGTATTACAAAAGCAGGAATGGAATTATTAACGGATAAAATATAAAACATAAACACATTCCATTTGGAAATTGTATTCATGTTGTATCTGATTATCAACAATATTCTCCAAAAGTTCATCGTGGACCAGACTGTCTTACTGAATTTATAAAATATATAACAGATTTGGCACCTGATATCTACTACATGGATCCATATACCAAGTAATTATCTTTAGCTATGCATGATTTAGAAGGTTATGATTCACATTTATTACTAAAAGAGCTAGTTAAAACTGAAATAGATCAAGAAATAAAAATTATACCTGATAATACAGAGCGTTACAAACAAGTAGTAAAACCTTCTATATAAAAGACACAATTAATAAGAAAGGTGAAAAAACAAAATTATAAAGAACACTAAGATTTATTGACTCGCTTAACTTTTTGAATCACTAACTGGAAAGCGTAGCGAAAACTCTTTCAGACATTAGTATTAAAGAAACTACTAAGCATTTTGAAAATATTCCAATTGATTTCTTCCGAAACGATATTTATCCCTGTGAATATATTGATTAATTCGAGGCTTTGTAATAGTCTATTATCAGATGGAATAACTTTAAATTTAAATATTTAGGTTATCTTCATGACCATTACATGAAGAAAAACACTCTAATACTAGCCGAAATATTTCAAGTAGCTTATAGAAATTTCTGTCTTGATGTATATGGATAAGACCCTGTATACTACTACTAAATATTCAGACTATCAGCTGATGTAAATTGCAAGATAACTATGGTAAATTTAGAGTCAATACAAGACACAGACATGTATGTAACTATAGAAAGTCCTATAAGAGGTAGTATTTCATTTATTCCGCATCGATATGCAAAATCTAATAACAAGTATTATGATGATAATAATGACAAAAAATGATTAAGTTTATGAAATATCAGAACCAAAATCATACATCATACACTTTCACCCAATTAATTTGTAGGGATGGGCAATGTGTCGGCCATTTCCACATCAGAATTCAGGTGGGCAACAGAAGCCGATTTTGAAAATATACAAATTAATATACTAAAATGGAGTGATAATTATGAAACAGGAGGTTTTATTAAACTTGACTTAGAAATACTAAAAGAACTTTATGACTTAGTCAAACATTATACCTTGCTCCCAGAACATTTGATACCGAATGATTTAACACCATACCAAGAAAAATTAATAGAACAAGAGCATGGATCGGTTTATGACACGCCAAAACTACTGTGTACGCAATATAATAATAAACAATTCTTAGTATACACTACAGACTATTAAAATTATATGTTAAATTAGGACTAAAATTAAGAAACATTCATAGGTTCATCTTATTTACACAGTGACCGTGGTTCATAAAATATACAGAGTTAACTACTAAATTAAGACCTGAAACAGAAGAAACTTTTAGAAAAGATTAATTTGAACTAATGAAAAACTCCAATAAAGTTTACCAAATCCAAATACAAAAAATTACAAGATAGAACAATAATGGATAAAACATATGATATTAGTTGAAATGTTAAAACGAAACATTAAGACCATTGAACCAATATATGGTGGATTTAGCATCCTAGAAGTATCAAAGCTATTGGCGTATGACTTTTAATACAACGTTTTGAAACAAGGATACAAGAATAAAATAAAATTATGTATGACCTATAGAGCTTTAATACTAATTTATGTCGTAACAGATGATTTTTATTTTTTTTTAAATATGAAGTACATGATTGAATATTTTGATAAAAGTGATTATCTGGCTGATAACATTTATGGAATTCCTCAAGTTACTAAGAAAAAGAAAAAAATGTGTCGGTGTCAGATCAACAATGTGTGCAATACAAATGTATGATTATATCACCAAGGAGGGTTGTAAAGATATAAACAAGTCAGTAATAAAGAAAATATACTATTTAACGACGATATTGACTACTTATTCAACACACAAACAATATGGACATCTTGTTACAATTATAAGATCTTTTAAATATCAAGTATATAACACATCCTGTATCAAGAAATCATTATCACCATTAGATACAATGGTAAGGCTTCTAAATGCATTAGAAACTGAACCATATGGTTATATTAACCAGCGACTAAAATATTTTCAGGTTAATATTTCATTCAAATTTTTATTTGATATCTTAAATTCATGTAATAAATTATGTTTATTTGTATTTATATGATAGTTATAACCTATTTTTGTTACTAAAAAATCCACACACGTATAGAATCTTATCAGTATTTCCATAATAGTAGTATTGATTAATATTTGTCTGTTATCATTATTTCCATAATAATAGTATTGAGTAATATTTGTCTGATACGTTTTAATCTTTTGAAATTATAATTTCTCTTACCAATTTTCTTTAACTATTCTGACGGACATACACTGATGAAGGATTATAATATTTTAATCCATTTATTTATTTATTATAAATTTATTTCATACAATTAAAGGAAAATACTTTCTGTCCCACTGAAAGGACAATTACTCTTTTAAAAATGTTAATAGAAACTTTTGTATTTGGAAAATCCACTATTGACCCTACAATAGAAAGAAGAAGAATTTATATGTAAACCTGCGCTGGTATTAACTGTAAATATTTGAACTACTGTGAAGATCTTAAACATAGTACTGTTAGTAGGCAGACATTCAATTTCAGAAAGAAAGAGGTTGGGTATGGAGGACAAACCAAATTTCCAGCTAACATAAATATAATTCAGATAAAGAATGGATAGGGATGTTTGCTTTAACTTTGCTGATTAATAACTATACATAATTAATACATCATATATGAAATATATTGTCAGCACAACAGATGTTAAACAAAATTAGACGCATCTCAAGGACGAATCCACTCTTCTTTTCCATACCCACACGTGGTTACCGTTCTACATCGTTTTATGAATGATAATTTGGCCTTACAAATATCATCGTCCAAAGAACTTACCAAAGATTATAGAATAATGAAGCTCTATAATATTTCACCTTGGCTTGATGCTGGGATAGAGTTCAAAATACAGCCTACTGTTGGGTTGTATTACCATACAACAGATTTTATCTCTTGGAGGGAATTCGGTGTACGTATTGCACATATGTCATGGACGATTTGAGGTAAGCCTCGCTGACCAATTGAAGCATGCAGTGAAACTTCTAATATAATGCACGAATGTGATTCTACTATATACACGAGTGTCATTGAAGTATTATTTAAAATATAATAATTCAGTAAGTAATGACTGCAATTAGTACTAAAAAAATCAACAATTCATTAGACCGCCTTAGAGTCAATATATCACCATGCCTATTGGGAAGATATTCTTGTCTGCTTCTGTGTTGAGTTTAGTCAGAAAAGTCAGAAGTTTTCTTCGCAAACTACTAGACAAGGAAACAAAAGAAAAAAAAGTGTCTAATGATGTCCCAGAGAATTATGATGTCACTGAATACATGAGCGTACAATTAAAATGCATTAAGGAAATATTTGTCTCTTCATTACTAACTTTGTGAAAATCATATATAACATTTTGTAGTATGCTTACATGATGAGTAGTTTAGATATCATATCAGCTTTTTCGTCTCATTCGAAGGGTTAGTGATTCTGACGATAGTCTTACTGTATTTTCCTTAGATGATGCAGAATCATTAGATATCTAAAGTGGGTTTTAAAATAAAATATATAAACACCACATGATGAATCGTATCGTGAACAACATATTGTCATATCGGTTTTGTTTGGTTCATTGTGTTTCTAAGAATTGTATCCGATACAGATTATGCTCTAGTTAGCACTTGATCAAAATTAGCATAAGTAAATGTAAGAGAAATAACTAAAACCAGAAGCTGTTTTTCAGTCATCGCATCGAACATTCAATCGCCTCTTCTGGGATTCCACGTAAAGCTCAAGGTTTAACAAATGTCATTTTTACCAAACCAAATGTCGGTGATGAAGTATGGAAAAACCAGCATCATTTTTATTTACCTATGAACCTTAAACTACAGTTGTATAGTTTTGATATTTCATCCATAGCTTTAATCTAGAAACAGTTCGCCTTCTCTTAACGAATAAGCTCTAGTTTGAAGATCCAGATCTATCAGTCAATAGCGTGTATTAACTTACTATCAGTAGGTAATCCCTTATCCTTTTGAAAAGAAGAAACTTGAGGCGGTCCTATAAATATTAGTCGAATCTATCGTTCAACTTACATACGTTAAGAACTCAATCGGTTTATTAGCTTACAAATGTTTACCTTTAGCAACACCTTTCCATTATATCATGATTCTGTCCCAGTTTGAGAGTTCCTCGAGGCCAGATATCGTGGCTTTGTTAGGCGTCTGTTGTAATGCTATCTGGAACAGTCGCATGAGTTGTGTTAACCTATGAAGGAAGCTTAGGTTTTTTTTATCAAGCCCCCTATCCAAAGATAATAGTACTAAAATGAATAAGATTTTCGTGATTCGAAGATGATAACTTGGAAACCAGACACCAATGCGTTCATCTGTACGTGATGCAAATCAAAATCTGCCGTGTGGTTATTGCATATTTGATATGTTTTCTACATTGATCAAAAGGTTGAAGCACAGTGATTTGGTCGTTTGCATCTTTCCATTATCATGCTTTATTAATTATGTATATCACTTCGCTGAATGTTTCGTGCCTCAATAGAAACCAGTAATACTATTACTTTAAACTTGTTATTTTTTCACTGAAACATGGCATCGCTTCTTACATTGAAGTACGTTTACTTGGAAAAAACAGTACAATCGATACACTTTTGTGCTAATTAAAACTTGGTGAACGAGCAGAATAAGACTGATAAGAATTTCACTCCATTCTATTTCTGGGACTAGTTTCTTTGTTGATGGTTGTTTCGACGAGATATTGGCTACCATGGTGACCGTTACATTGAAGCTGTTTGGAAAATACCTGCTAGAAGAGAGAGGAAATGCGTAAATCACAGTATCAAAACGAGGAAACCAGCTTGAGTATTCATTGATGGTGGACACGGAAATGAGAAAAGTTTATTTTATATCTTTACCCTTATTTTAATCGTGTCTAATTCTGCAATATGGACTGAGTGGAGAACTTGAAAGTTGTGTCTCAAAATATTACGAGCCAAATGATGCTATTCGCGTGAAAATCAACAGAGTAAATAAATAAAAACAATCATTGCCGTTTGGTTTCGGTCGATGCATTACAATTGGGCAAATATTAAATGAACGCTCACGGCGGCCTAAAGGAATGAATAAGCTCAGTAAAATCATGTTTCTGCGCAATCCCATTAGTATAAAGTAAATTCAGAAAAATATTACGAATGTTAGCACTACCTTTACGAATTTTTTTCAAATCTTTTGCGAGTATTCGTAATACGTTTGTCAAAATACGCAATGGTATTGTCAGTTTTTGCATTTCTTTTGCAAACTTTCAAATACATTGGCGAAAATGCACAATGATATAGCAAATGTTCATAATAGTTTCATTTCCGATCAATTTTGCGAATATTTGCAAACCTTTTGCAAATATCAACAGCAATATTGCGAATATTCCCAATACATTTCAGAATATATATAATAATATATTTCGAATATTTGCAATATATTTTAAAATATTCGTTATCATTTTGTGAATATTCGCAGTACTTTTGCGAATATTTGCAAATAGTTTTGCGTATGTTCTTGCCATATACTAGTATATATATATATATATGTATATATATATATATATGTGTGTGTGTGTGTGTGTGTGTGTGTGTGTGTGTGAAAGTAGTTAAATGTCAGTCTTGCGAATATTTGCAATATATTTTAGTATGTCTGTAAATGTATTGCAAATATTCACAAAGGTATGCAGACATTTGCAAAATTATTGCGCGATCGCAATAATCTTGCTAATATTCGCAAACTATTTGAAAATCCACCAAAGTATTGCGAATATTCGAAGAAAATGATTTAAAATATTCTCAAACGTATTTTGAACTTTTGCAAGGTTATTGCATATATTTTCTAATGTTTGGAACTATTCCTAAAGGTACTGGAAATATTCGCAAAATCATGGCGTATGCTTGCAAATATATTGCAAATATTTTCAAAAGTGCTAGGAATATTCGCAATAGCATTGCTAATAATTGCCATACTTTTGTGAATATTTGCAATGGATTTTCGAATATTCTCAAAGGTATTGCCAATAATCGCAATATATTTTTTTTTCCTTATGATTTTCAAGATGGTACTTCCGTAACAATCATCCTTATTCAAAGACAATTTTAATTGGCACGCTGTGCAGTCCTTATGAAGTTGCTGCATTACGATGAAATAATTTAAATTTAGGAAATGTGTTCACACCTCATGAATGTCCCTGCCACCCCAATTCTGAACAAAACATTGACTGAAACACATGGTTTAAAGCAATGAAAATAGGTCACAGTGACCAGGGTTTGATATGAATTTTGTTTGCTCTCACCGAGAAACGTTCATGTACGAAGCTACATGAGCAAGCAGCCACCGGTGTATAGCAAACCGAATTAATTTCAAAACTTGACTAAAGGCACTGAAGCGTGTAATATTGGTCACACTAAACTACTTTAGGCTAAATGCAAAACGGATGAGTTTTTTTTAGTGGTTTTAACGGTACTTTTAACACAATATTGGCTAGATCATGCCAAAGAAATGGGAGCTTAGTGCCTTGTCCCAAATACACACTAAGGCAGCCGACCCGAGCTGGCCTGGGCGGGTATTGAACCTGCAACCCTTGGATTACGAGCCCGACGCTCGACCAACTGAGCTACCTATCTTTTTTTATCTTTTATTTAGAATAAAAATGTATGTTTGCTCATAAACAATGAGCCCACTAAGTGTGCAAAAATGAATAAAAGAGAAATTGCTCAATGATATTCAAGATTTTGATTTTAAAAAGATAAAACAATCCTTAAAGTATTTTGCGTAAAGCCGTTGAGAAATTAAAAAAGATAAAGGCAAATAACAAATTACGCAACATACCTATAACACACATGAACAACAGAACATCACAGCTTATCATGTGGACATATTCAGATATGGTAACTGGGACAGATACATTAAAACAATTAGTATCCAGAGGACAGGACTGGACACGGTGTTTGGGACAGATACATTAAGACACATAGTATCTGGAGGACATGATTGGACACAATGATTGGGGCAGATAAGACGCCCTTGTTGGGAAAATCTGGCTACAGATTTCCAAATATAAGTGAGGCTATGTTTGGAGAGTTAGCAATTGAAGAAATATATCATAAGATAACACTAAGTAATGATAATGTGCGAAAGAGAAAAATTACTTTTGGAGGTTAGGTGAAGAACGATGAAGTTGAAAGATCTCTCTGAAAATGCACGAAACTGTTTGGAGATTTCGCCAGAACATTCAGCTAGTATTAGAATTGAAATGTTTTGTTGAAAATACTTCAAAGTTGTCAAGGCTTGTTTTTATAATCTACTGAAATGGATATTGGCCTTTTTGCAAGAAAGCACTTTAAACAAAACTTTAGGTTTGGGCGATTTTTAGTTTGAAGTAATGTTTACTTGTTTGATACCGCTTGATTTAGTAGTAATGATAATTATAAGGGAAATGACCCTAGATAGCATTGTGTTGACTTCTGTTCCTATTGTGTTTCAATTGATCATGTACACACGAAGCAGTAACATTTTTGTATGTTATTATGTATGTATGTGTTATAGTTTAAAAAAGACCGAATCAAGCTTTTTCAGATATTTTCTGCCGAAAGGCTAAGTCATGAAAACTTTGGCAACATTAACAAATGTATGCATGGACACAATTTTATTACGAGGTCTGACTATAATATTGGCCCTTCCAAAGAAAATTTGCACTCATGTTGAAGATATTTGTTAGGGTGATTTCCAGTATATGTTACATGGCAATGTCTGTCAGAGTGATTCTTAACGTTGTTTACAAGGCAATGTATGTCAGAGTGATTCCCAATGTATGTTACAAGGCAATGTGCGATAGTGTGATTCCCAATGTATGTTACAAGGCAATGTGTGCCAGGGTGAGTTCCAAAGTGTGTTAGAAGGCATTGTGTCAAATACCATTCATGCATCCCACATAAATTAAGGATAGTCTATGTATTAAAATCTCTTTTCAAAATGTTTTTAGTATCGATTTTTAATATGTCATCTGAAAAAAGATACAACTGACAAAGTTTGTTCCGGACGACAACCGCCATCTTTTGAAACGGGTCGCATTGTTATAGATTATAAACTAATATAAACATATAAATTTTGAAATTTTGACCACTTCGTAAATAAAGGACTAAGATTTAAAACAGCGCCCGATTCGTAAATGGATAAATAAATGATAATTATTGTTTGTACAGGTAAACACTGATCTAATGGCACATACTAGTTACGTACAAATGTCAATTTTGTTATGTCAACAAAAGAAGGAATGGCCCAGACATACACCAATCCATTATCAATAGCGATGCTCCGCCCATCTTAAGATGCAGCTAGCAACGTTCTTGAGTAGGATAGTAGGTAATATGGCGGCAACATACAATTGCGAATAAGGATTCTCTCCATTGTTTCAACGATATTGTTTAGAGAAGAAGAGTACATTTGCTTATAAATGGTTATTTATAACAGTATTGAGTTAAATATTTAAATTGTAGAAGGAAACTTTACACATAATACCAAATGCATCGATCTGTAGAAACACATTCAGCGCCTCGCAACATTGCTGAATTAGGACAAAACAAGCAAACATTTTAGCAGTCATCATATCAGAGTACAGTCTAAATAAACAGTAATTGTACTTGTATTGTGTTTACTTATATCGCAATGATCTTAAGCATGCATCTCTGATGAAATTCTTTAATTTAGTCGAACAAATGTGTTGGCATTGACTGCACTTGTACATGTGCGTTACGTACATTTGAACAAGTCAACTCTGTTAAAAAAACGACATTATTTGAACGCATTTTCTACAAAGAATAATTTATTTAGAGATGCCGATACTTCTTTTCAGATTTGTCGAAACGTATCAGTTTTTATTTTATATCTCCTAAACCATGCCCTCCCTATGTCCCACTAATGAAAAGTTACGTACGTTTCTAATTTTTTCATGTTAGATATCTCTGGTGTGAATAATAAAAAGTTTGAATAATCACTCAGCTTTAAAACCAGTTTCAATATGTATAATGGACTTTTAAAGAAAATAGGGTAGAACTTGATTTGGTGAAGAAAAATGATACACTCAGATTTCGTTTATTGTTCATTTAAAGCCACATCACTTGGTTTGATTTAGAAGCATGCAAACTATTAACCAGTACTACCATGTAGAAGTATGCAAATTATTAACCAGTGCTAATATGTAGAATGCATACAAACTAGTAACAAGTGCTACCATGTAGAAATATGCAAATTATTAACCAGTGCTACCGTGTAGAATGCATACAAACTATTAACCTGTAATATCATGTAGAAGTATGCAAATTATTAACCAGTGCTACCATGTAGAATGCATGCAGAAATGTCCATTAAGTAAATATATTTCATCACAAACTTCTATGAAGGCAAACTGGAAAATCTGCCACACATATTGAGACTTTACTGTCCTGAAACATAAGCTAATGAAACATAATCAATAGTTCACAGAAGATAAATCTACAAAACCAAACACGATCTTACGTGTTCATCATAAACAAGCCAACAAAATAAATTTCAGATATTTACTTAAAACTTTTTGCTCGCTTTAGAGTGTGTTGAGACTTACATGACAAACAATTAAATTATAATTTAATAGTATAGATATAGATAATTCGAAAACAGTAAAGCGGTTAAAACTCGGTTGGCTCTATTCTAATTGCTGAGAAGTGATTTATATACTAAGCGCAAGATAGAATCACATAACATGACAAAAGATTCTTGAATATTTTAATACCTGTTGGTGCAAAATTCCAGCGCTAATAATCACAACACCTGTTGGGAAATTACAAACCTGTCAATAAATTATCTCACACCTCAAGCCTGTATAAAAAAGGAGACAAAACCTGGATCAGTCTTTCTCGCATGATAAATAGGGGTTGTGGGTGATTGTAGAATTATACCTGTTTCATAATGAACAAACACGGTCTACAGATAGTATCTGCATAGCGTTGATATGCGATTTTCAAACAGCAATCCTATATAAGGAAGGGGATACAACCTTGGTCAGCTTTTTTCACATGGTAATCAATAGTTTTGGGTGATTCTAGAAATTTCTGCCTGTTGTAAAATATACTTTTTATTATTGCTGTCTTTCCATATAAACACACCGAAACAATTAGTAGTGAAATATATATTTAAAATATTGCTATTTAAATAATCGATGGTGAAGACCTCGATACCTGATTAACCGATTCCGAAGAAATCAGAAAAATGAAAGTTCCTACAATAAGAAATGAATGAGACGTATGAATCAGAAAACTTTAAACATAATTTTTAGAAAAAAAGACTTAGAGATTAATTTAAAAGAAATTTAAATGAGTTCAGATTTTGCGGTGACAATCAAGATTGGTATGAATTTTTCAATGACATTTTTAAAAAATCAGCATTTAAACAATTATACAATTTGGTCTGTAAAAGTTCAGCTTGACCTAACGATCAAACTTATAATGAGACACACTAAAGAGGGAGAGAAAATTGAGTACTGAGAATGTTACCACATGTTGAAATGGATAATGTCACTAAAAGTTTTTTTTAACATTTTACATACTAAATTTGGACATGAATTATGCGAAAATACCAGATGTTCGACGTGATTGAAAATTTAACATTGCACATAGATTGCTATCAACCGCTTAGAGGAAGCATATATATATATATATATATATATATATATATATATATATATATATATATATATATATATATATATATATATATATATATATATATATATATATATACCTGAATGGGTTAAAAGTTAAAAAGTTTGCGTCAATGTGAAAAAATTCAGATGACAAATGTTTCTTTTATAGCAACTTTTATAAACACTCCCACTCAAAACTCTCATAGATCATCAAAATATAAATTAGAGAGATCCATTCACTGGTTTAATAAATGTCCGGTGAAAATATAAACTATCCAAATATTTAAATAGAATTTGATACCGACTGTAAATGTGTTTAAAATATTGGAAGGGAGATACTTTGTCGCTAAGAGACAAGGCTGATACCGAAGGAACGTTGTTGCTAAATACCTTGTGACAACGACAGCGCAGCTGATAAACAATACATTACACCGGTTACAATATCTGGTGCAGAGAATATCAGACGCGTTGACATGTTGATCATATTCGCTTCAAGCGATGGTCCTAACAGCTACAATGACGGAAAGTACTATTACGTTGTAATAAATCATATGTCCAGATTGGTGTCATAACAAATGAACAAACACGAAGGGAGGAACAATATATGTACAAAATGCTTGAAATTTGGTTTAAACTAGAAACATTATTAAAACAAAAATTATATAATAATGCCTGAAATTGTAAGCATCAATTAATTGTTGGGCATGTTGTTTTAATGTGATTTTCAATGCATCATCATATCACAAAATTGTAATAGTGTCATGCATCAATCAAATGATAAATATCTGAACAGAACATACATCTAAACACATTGTACATACAACTATTCATAAATGTTACAGCCCAATCTTTTACAGAGATACTGATTGCATTCAGGTGCTTTACAACTGTCTAGATAGGTTGGCAAAAATAGTGTACGACGAATTAAGGTCCAAAAATGCAACACCTATAGTGTTCACAGAGGATGACAAAAAAAGATTTTAACTCAATAAAGACACGCCATATCTTTGACAAAACTATTTAATAAAAAACGTTTGACAGGAAGGTATAAAGTTGCTGCTCATAACGAATGCAATATAAATTTTAAATATAAAGTACATTTCAATATTTATTCATAACTTGTCTGGTTATGACAGTTATCTCTCTCTCTGGATGCTTGTAAACAAATGATCGCTATCGATAGGTTAAGGAAGGACGATATGGAAATAAAAATGTATAGATTTCTAGAGACCATTTGATTCAAGCCCTAGTCTTTTCAGCTATTGGCTAATAATTTAAACGATAACAATTTGGTTGTCTCAGAAAAACATTTTGGTGCAATGAAACCTAAATTTCTGAGAAACGAACTGTATATAAATGAGTACTTTGATACTTTCGATAGATTCGATGAAACAATGCTGCCTCCAATAAAAACCTTTTACGCATCACCCAACAATTGAAACATACCAGGTGATGACTACCGATACGTTAAAATCGTGATGTCACACTTCAGTCTTCGAACAACTGTTACGTGAAAAAAATACTTCAATGTTGTATGACATATTTGAAGAATTTAAGAACATTCATTATAACCTGAAAAAACTATGACTTATATGATTGAGCTATCAGCCATTACATGACGGTAAATAACTTTAGATGAGCAACAACATAGATATGTAGAATAAAATATGCTCGAAACAGCAGATAATATTGATATTGGTTGCATATCAGTAACACCAGACAATATTGATATTGGTTACATATTAGAAATACCAGACAATATTGATATTTGTTGAATATTAGAAATACCAGATAATATTGATATTGGCTGCATATCAGAAATAACAGACAAGATTGACATTGGTTGCATATTAGAAATACCAGACTCTATTGATATTGGTTGCATATTAGAAATACCAGACAAGATTGACATTGGTTGCATATTAGATGTAGACTTGGAGATGTCATGTTAGGGTAATTTTAAGGTCTACCCTCAAGCACTTGAAAAACTTGTACCTGACGAGAAAAATGCATATCTCCCGTTGCAATAGAAATTGATTGATGATTGTAAAATGGTACAAAACCAACTGTACTAAAATTGTTACACAGAGACAAAAAAAAAGAGAAATAACTGATACATTACATCAACCTACAACTTTGGGTGCAATTAGAGCTAAAACTGTAAAGCGATACTCAGAGATGTATTGTCTGAACAGCAACCCTGGCTGAAATCCTACAAAGAACCGTACACAAGTCTTAGACAAAAAGATAATAATGATTTTAAGAAAGATTTGTTTCAAAATTGATGAATAACACTGTATTATTATATATTTCGTAATGAGATTGAAATATATCAGTATGAGAACAATGATATCGCCACAGTGGCGATAACACTTTTCGAACTACTTTCTTTTCCCATTTAGAAAATATATCTGCCATTATGTATGTTATTCAAATCTGTATTTCAATATTTAGGCCTATTTCATTTTTCTTCTTCTGCACCTTCTCTTTTTCTCTCTCTCTCTCACTCTCTCTACATTAGAATGAACAAATCTTAAAATGTGTGAAGAATGTACACCCTCTAGTATACGTGTATTTAATTAATAAGGAGACGCCATCAAAGAATTCCTTAAAACGAACTCCAAGCAACAAAAGTAGGCTTCAAATATTAACTTTTTAAAGTTAGTTTTCCATATAAATCCTATATTCGACATTCTGTCACCAAATAAAGTATGGTATGTGTAAGGGTGCAAATTTCTGTCGATCTATAAAGAGAACATTAACTTGGACAGAGAACAATTAATTAGATTTATGAGGACAGGGTGCGTATTGAATCGCTATGCTGCGGTCTGTGTTGTGAGAGGAACCGATTTTTAATTAAGCATTCGTTTATTTAACAGTCAAAGAAACTGGAAGGGAAAAGGTTAACTCAATCTTTGTATCGAAAATGTCAGAGTTGAGATTGTCCAGAATCAGTTATTTGGAAATCTAGAGGGTCAGGATGACCTCAAATTTTGGCGATTATTTATAAAAGGCGGTAGATATATTTAATCCTGATTGGCTACGCTAAATAAGGGGCGTGTTTCCCACACGAAATTTCATAGTTTTAATATGCCACATCACAAAATTTAGTCAGTCTAAACTACTGTAAGAGAAATATATTTTTGGCTCCGAGATTGAATTTGCAAGAAATTATCTCGTAAAACAATAATCCAAGGGACTGGATGTCTGGAAAGTTGACGGACACAATTCTGGCGGTAGAAGCGAGCAAGGCTTGAAAGCACAAGGTATTTGCGTCAATCTCATGTAATTCGTTGATACCAATATAATTATTTGCTTGAATTTATTTACTTATATTTGCATGAATTTATTTGTATAAATTCATAGATCAATTTTCTTGATATGAGTATAATTGTGTTTGAGTTCATTATCTGAATTCGTTTAATGATCTTATATATAGGTTTGACAGATTGTTTGAATTTGTTGTCTTGAGTGTTATAGGAGTCATGTATTTTAAGAATTTCATGCATTACTTTAGTTGATTTGAGTATGAGAATCCGTGTGAATTCACCGATCTTAGATGATTTCATGTATGATAAAAACTTAAGTGCGTATCGACTGAAATTAACGTTGTTAAGAAATGAAGTGAGATTTCATGGACGCTAAAGACTTGAATGTGTGTATTCGCTGAAATTAACGTTAAGCCATGTAATGAATTTCATTCATTCATTTGTATAATCGAGAACGGAACTATTATGTCTCGTGTGATGTTAATGTGAGTCAGCGATGAAATAGCCGTTAGGAAATACATTAATCTTATGAAACTAGGTTTGTTTGTTTATGGCCTGCCGTGTTTGGCTTGACCAGATAGCCTTTGGTATCTGTTTGACTTCCGATAGGATGCTATCTGACATAACGAGAGTGGAGTAATGATCTATTCCCAGTAGGATATCTGACAGAAGATTTAGGTTGCTTCTCTGTTTATTTTAAAAGGGGAAATAGCTCCACTGACGTAATCCACTGACGTAATCCACTGACGTATCCACGTACCTACATATCTACATACCTACGTATCCACCTACCCACACAAAGGTTGAGGGCCGACTGAGGCAAGATAGTCAGAGTGAGAAGAAAGCGAAGGAACCAGTTCAACAGCACGGTGAACCGAAGGAAACCAGGTTATGAAGCTGTACAAAGCAATGACTTCGATTGTTCACTCGATTCTATGATGAATTAATTCTATCATTTAAACAGATCGGCTATTTATATAAGTATATTTGTGTTTAAAATTCGGTGAATGATTTATTTCAAAAAGAAGTGTATCTTCCTAATGTAATGCATTATCACAGTTGTTTATGTAATTGATTAAATTGTTATATTTCATATACGGGGGCTCGTTTTAGTCTGTTCTATATATCTGCTCAGATCTCTATTCATTCCATCTATAAGTTTCACAATTTATATTATTCTTTTCTCGATCCGGGCAATAACACCGAGGTCGATCATCCTCTAGATAACGATAACCACAACCACCACCACCCCCACGCCACAGTATGCCTTTCACACTCTAGGAGAAACGGACACATTTTTAGGAAAAAAGGCTTGGTTAAACATAGTAATAAAATTGTTTAAGTAACAATTTAAACTCCCAACACAATCATAATCATGTTTGAAAACAATTGAGAAATCGGACATTAATGAGTATCGAATGCAAATCGAAATTATGTGACGATCGAAATTTGGGTGCAACGTCTGTTACTTAACTAGACTGCAAGATTGCCAAGGCCAAAATTTCACGTTTGAAAGCAGAAATTAACAAAATAAAGAAGTAAAATCCATACAAATAAACTCACAATCATTAAAAAAAAATTGTTTCAAGATGTTACGCTCTGAAATCTGACGGATTTGACCGCAGCCGTGATGTTTCTACACAACCCCAACCCAACGATGTTCACTGTATCAATCAGTGCAAGAAATGTGTTAACAAAAATAAAAGTCTCTTCATTTGCGTTTGAAAACAGTCATTAATGTGACAAAATACACAATTCGAAGCATTGATTGTTCAAGCTAAATTTGTTAAAGGTCGCTGCCCTAAAATTATTGTAAATTTCGGAACCTCTTTTTATCGATGTACTAATGCAGCCATTAATCGCATTTGCACAGAGTGGAGAAAAAAATCCTGTTGTGCCTTTACAAAATATGTAATAAAAAGAAAATCTCAAATTCATGTTTGTACTCTTCTAATTATACCATTACATTTCTATAAATTTAATTTTTCTTTATGTTGGACTTTGTCGAGGCTCTGCCTTTACGAATTATCCTGCTTCGCTGTTTAAATAACCGAAAATATGGCTGTATGTTTTGGAGATTTTGGACCGAAAGAATTTGAAAATCTTATGAAGATGATGATGATGTAGATATACAACCAATGCAAATTGATGATACTGTAAATCTTGCTGACGGTTTTGCAGACCAAAGTCAATGACATTTTGAAGCTGTTGCTTCAAGCGAAGGTACTAGTTTTTCGCGCTAAATTCTTGATCGGTAGAAAGAGTACATAAAGGAAAGCCTTGGCATGAATGAATTACAGTACAACCTGGACAGAAACAACCTCAGGTAACAAAGCAAAAATAGTCAATTATAAAAAGCATGATACAAAGTTAGGTCAAATTTGTGAGAAATGCAACACCAAATATATGCTGGCACCCAGTACTATAGAAAGTAAAACTGGTATGATATTGTTAATCGAACTAAATTGGTCAAAACAAGATAATAGAAGGGTACTTCCTATTAACCATATGCATCAAGGCTCCACGGTCGACAATACACAACTTATATTGCGTAGCATCTCTGAAGAGAATATCCGCATGAACTGAGGCAATGGCAATGGAAATAATAGACACCCGTGAGCCGTTTATGAAAAGGTAAAATATATAGATACTTAATTGACGATTACGACGGAACTATACAATGCTGAAAACTTTCATCAGTAAAATCCAGATCCCAACAAAACATCTATATACAAGAACAGCTGGAAAGTATTGGAAACGAACTTGCGCAATTAGTTGAAGATCAAGCATAGTTGGAGAGCAATTGTATATACAACATTGAAAAAATAGATTCCAAAATTAGGGGATAATTAATATTAAGTGTCAGGCAGAAACAACTGTTTAAAGAAAATTGTGAAACAATATCTGCTATAGCAATGGCAACGTCACAAAATGACTTTATCTATCAGATTGTCTATCAGCCTTTAGAATACCTTTCTTTACTACATCAGTATTGAGGGTAGGGTTTAACTCAAATACATATCTGTAAATTGTTGTTATATCCGACAATAGTAGATGGCGAATGATATTTCCGAACCATGGTTAAATTTAAGCTACTACATTGTTGCTACTCCATTAAATGTAATTAATAAAATGCTCCAATTTTTGCACATCCAACCACAAGACAAGTAATTTGAAATATTCTTTGCACAAGATAATTGATGGAGCAAAAATGCACTGGGATCAACTCAATAGGTTTCAGAGAAATTACAGAGATATTTCAACGAGTTTGATATAAAAGAAACAATATCGGTATCAACAGATAAATTGTGTATTTGTTTATACGTTTTGATGGGATTAAAGTGTTGTCAAAGTTAGTTGTGATACACAACAACATTCAGGATAATACAAATGATGATATGCCTATTTCAAACACCAGAAAAAAATGCACTGCGATGTTTCAGGAAAGATGCTGATTGACAGATT
The DNA here is from genome assembly GCA_029931535.1 of Margaritifera margaritifera. Classification (NCBI taxonomy): domain Eukaryota; kingdom Metazoa; phylum Mollusca; class Bivalvia; order Unionida; family Margaritiferidae; genus Margaritifera; species Margaritifera margaritifera. The sequence continues at coordinate 1,114,197 of JAQPZY010001569.1, forward strand.
GCATTCAATGATGAAAACATTGAGATAATCAGCATCAATCCTGATGGAAAGGTGGTCAAACTGTGCGTTGCGTGAAGGAATTAAATGTCGTATTTGATGGAGACAAATATACAACTTTGGTTTCTGCTAAATTTACGGCACAGCTCGAAGATCTCATCCACTTTACCAAGTCAATATATAGAACAATTGATTAAAAACATAGATAGAATTTAGACTCAGTATACGAAGTGGCTGCTTTTGAATCAACCATTGGAATGCCACAATTTGACAGCAATCTGAAATCATTCATACATTTGAAAGGATTAATGTTGCAAACTGTTGGAAATAAAATTACCAGTTGTAGATGGATGTTCTTGGGCTTTTTAATCACCCCAAAAGATAGTTTGTCAAGTGGCAAGTACACTCTGGATGTTTTTATACCGTTTGTAATTACTAATGTCGTAGACGGCGTAGACTTGTCATCAGAGTCGAGGTCTGCCGAATTTTCAGAGCAAGAAGAAGAGAAAGAACAGTATTTAAGCCACATGAACTAAGAATATCGCCGAGGAAATATTCAAAATTAGGTAAGACATAGCAGATAAACCAGTATTTTACAAACTTTAAGATTAGAATGAAGAGTATATAACGGGCAATAGTGATCACTATACGATGAAGAGGATGACGTATATAGTTGAATAAATTTTGAAAACCAAGAGACTGAAAACAGAAAAGTACGTTCTCGTAAATTTGGATCAGAAAATATTATTTAGTTAACATAAGTAGTGGAAGCGCAATACATATATATCAGATAACGGGTTTCTAGAATGTGACAGATCTGGTAATAACAGTCCACTGGAAAATGGTGGAGTTAAAATATGGACGTCAAACGAGTTTGTATTGATTAAAAAACCAAAGGGAAAAAATAAACCACGTCCTCAAGTAAACAACAAAATGGTTCACTTGAAAAACGTGAGAAGGAGGATACAATAGAGACCATGTCCTATCTGGGTGATACAGGTAATCACAGTAGAAACGAAAAGAGCCAACATTGAACGTGCGAAATTGATACAAACCGCATCACAAACAGGTTACAAAACAAAAACATTAAAAAAACAAATACAATATTAAAGACTACAAGTTGGTCTATGCGACTGAGAACAAAATGAAGGGCAATACAATTTGCAAAGACGGTCATACAGTCATCAGGACATTTAAACTCCATTCATACTTCATTCAAAGAGAGTACAGTAGCTAGGCACGCAACTACTCAATCGACTATTTTTTGTTCCCTGGGCAAATTATTTACGATGAACAATTTAAAAAAACATTACCACAATTCAATTGATTTGGGAGGAATAATTACGCCATCTTGATGAAGCAAAAAACCAGAACACCTTTAACAGTATAGGCAGATACAGACTTTAAATATTCACTTTTGACAGTCATATAATAGTAATTGAAATTTAGCTACTGAAAAAATGGCACAGTCAGATGTAACAAGAGTTGTTGGGCTTGTGCCTAGTCTTCGACGCTTACGCGGGGCGGCAAGGCTTGTGTTCCTTCAGGACAACACGTTAAACTCTCGGATGACCTGTCCTACGGAGACGAAATAGCTATTGTACAAAACTACACACACAATTTGACAGTGATGAATCAACGAAAATATACAGATCGCAGTGTGACATGACATTTTGGTAGACTAAATTAAACTCGGGTTGCGGTATTTTATACAGGCACTTGATTTTCAAAAATGTTCCAGAGTTGTCCAAATCAATATGCAAATTTCACGTTTTATTTCCTGATGAGAATTATGCTGTCTGAATGCAAGATACCTCTGCCTGATTATAATGCATTGAAATCTAATAACATCAACATAGATTTGCAACAATTTAATTTGAACTGCAACAATGCTAAAATTCCACCACATCATGACTGGAGGTACATGAAGGGCACAAAACAAGTACTTGATCAACAATGTACAAGAAGAGCATAATACTGTGCGTCAAACTTTGGGGAACCTACATCAGCAGTTGTGTCAGCCGCATACAAACGTAAATAAATGTATGGGTCAGATACTGCTGAGTAGAGCATTGGACAAGGTTATGACAAAGATGACAACATTATGGTAAAATACCAAGAGTACATAACGGATTCAAAAGTAAAATTGGACTATGATGTTGGAGGTGACGGTATGTTTTTGTTACCGAAAGACATGGTAATGAAAATGGGTAGTATATTTGGTTAAAACAACAATTTACAGAAGTCCAGTGTTTTGTTGGAAACTTGGATTAAGCCATATTTTTAATACATAGGTAACCAAGATAGTTATTCCAAAGGCTAATAAACAACCTGTGATAGTAAGATAAAAGACTGTAGAAGATAAAGATGAAGGGGTAACATTTATGTAGACACAAAGGACTAGGATCACAATGTTGTGATTACGCAATGGCTCCACCGTTTCTACTGTCCATGCACCTCCATTGCACGCCTTGCCACATAATGGCAACCTCGTGGTCCCTATAACAATGTTTCTATTGTGCCTCAAGCACGAGTTGTCCCTGAAACGATGACACATTGTGAGCACAAAGCGTTGTCAATGTCTCAATTAGAAACGCTAAAAACAACATCGACCATAACATGTATAAGCAATTATTTAGTTTGGTACTCATGGTTGTTGGAGATGCTATTGTTTACTTTTTGAAATAGGTTAATTACCTATAATTCGTATAGTTGCTTTGTTTTAAACCTTGGGTCAAACATGCAATTAACAAACCCACTAATGCCAAAACAAATAGCATTACGTTTTCAGCAAATAATAAAATAATTAGTCGAGCACTCTTGAAAATCTATCCTACTAAAATCACTACAAAACATTCTGGGCAATGCTGCTGCAGCTTGTTTTGCCAATTCAAACAAATAATCAGCTAATGTGCAAAGACTATTTTGATCATGTCAAAAATAGTTCACATGGAGTAGGTGGAGAAGTAATAAAGTAAGTGGGGTTGGAGTTTATGCGGGTGGGAGAGAAGGTGTATGAAACAGCACCTTTTACCAAATTTGCTATGGACAGTGCAATTGTTGATATTGTTATTAGTATTCCTATGGCTATATCAGCTACTGTTATACCCTTATCTATGAACAGCTGTTTTAGCCTTTCACCCAATGGTAATTGTTAACTAACCTTTTAATTGATCCTTTAAATGTTATCACTAAAACTGATCTCCTTTTGCGTTAAATTTCTAACTAATTGGGCTTGTTGTATTACAACGCGTTGCAACTGGTGCTGGAATAATTAAGCTTTTTTGTTTGGGTTTTTTCTTTACTGCTGCTCATTTTTAACTTGTCAACGTGGTGTTTTTCATTTTGTCACACATTTTAGCATCAAGTTTTATAAACATGGTAATTGATTTGACCACGTTTTACATTTTCTCTATACTCGTCTATACGTTTGAGGAAACGCTTTCCAAACTACCAGTTAACTGAGATAAAACTAATAAAACCACTTGATAGATTTTAAGAATCACCAACATCTTACGTTGGGTATCTAACATATCATAGTCTTCTTGTGCAGAAGTTTCAAATTCCTTCAGCTCAAAATCTCCACTACCTTTAACCATCTGTTTGGCTATTTAAATACAGCAAAATGAACGTCACAGTTGGACAAATTTGGGATTATTCGAAGACAAATATAGTTCCATTTATCCTGGAGCAGTATCTGTAATTGAAGAGAAATTATACATATCAATAGCAAAATGGAACGTACAAAGAGATAACCGGTAAGAGCTTCACTTAAAAGGAGTTGGAGTACATGGATGAGAAAAGAATAAACAAAGACATTAAATATTTATCAATGCTAGGGCTGCTAAGATCTCAAAGTCATTGTCATATGACGTGGTTTACGTTTTGACCTCATTGATCAGCAAAATCATACCCATTGACAACTTGGACAGTTTTCAAAACGAGCTTTAAGATGCCCACATAACATCCAATGGAAGTTGGTGCTTCATAGGATTTTTGTCAGTTAAGCGAGGCAACTCTATCGTCCATGTGTGCTAATTTGGCAACGTTTGATTATACAAGACAACAGAAGGCAATCGGGAAATAAATGCAAAAAATATTCTTGTCAAATAATTGTGGAGGGCACAATGTTGCAAAAAAGATTTATATATAAAATCTGTACTGGTTCCTTTGTTACTGAACACTAGTTACAATAGTTGCCATTGCAGGAGAAACTGTTTACTATTCAGTTAAGATACACAGGGAAAATAGATCATACAATACTGTCCAAAATCTCATCAATGATGAAGATGACAATCTTAAATGACCCAACTTGTTTGTGGTGTTTTTCCATCTCTTCACTGGATGGCATTTTATCATGCTAGACATGTGTGCCCCTCTAACACGTACCTCATGTTTGACCAATGAAGACATTTTCTTGAGTTTCATTTCAGTCAGACAAATCGACGAGGAACATGGAGTGACGTGATCAATATTAAGGTCATCGTCATTAACACCTTTATGCTATGTAAAGATTAACCATCTTCTGTAAACATAACTAGATGGAGCTTCTCGTATCTTCATTGTTGTGTCCAATGTAAGGTTCTCTCTATGCGCGTAGAATCCAGTTCAGGTCAGGCTACGCCTGCTATCGTCAGTGACAGTAGATGGTACTACCTGCGACTGTAGACCAGAGGGGAAAGCCATACCTGGCTCCCTCTGCAAACTCCTTTCTGTTGAATTAGGCGGCCGAGCAGATATGCTCTTCCTCCGGCTGTGAACGCAGCTGGCAAGAGATGTTTGGACAGCGCAGGGCATTAGCTCAGGTGCAGTAGGAACTGAGGGCCATCCACTGCATCCGGACTCGTCTCCAGGCCTCTCGACATTGTTGTGCCACTTGATTCAGACATGACTGGACGAGAGAGTTAGGGCGACTAAGCTCAACTTTCCTTCACTTAAATCCAACTCACGCAAGTCGGGACATTATTCCACTGCCCCACCAGATACCTTCATGTCCTGTGGCGATGGGGAGCGGCAAAGCAGCAGGTGTGGATCCAATAGGAGCTGTAGCTGCAGACCTACGCATAGGCGGCTCAGGGCATACGGTCGCTTTTCACTAGACCGAAGCAGCAGTTGAACTCAATTCCGTAGCATGAGGAAGGGGCTGGAAAAGGTGCTTTAAACATTGCCTGCTTCAACTTAACCCTGGTCAGCATACTGCGGCTGACGGGGATCCCACTTTAGCTGTCGAAAACCAAACAAGAAGACAAAAAGGTGAAGCAACTCACAATCGGTGCCTGGAACGTGCGCACACTAATAGACCAGATACACCAGAGAGAAGAACAGCTCTAGTTGGTAAAAAACTGGCCAGATTCAACATCCAGATAGCAGCCCTGAGTGAAACTCTCCTGGCTGAGGAAGGACAACTCACTGAAGTAGGAGCCGGCTACATCTTCTTCTGAAGTGGAGCAAAGCGACGTGAAGCTGGTGTTGGGTTTGCCATAAAATCACAGCTAGTCAGCAAGCTCACAAATCGCCCAAGGGGCGTGGATGACAGATTAATGCAAATGAGACTCCCACTGTCTGGAAAACGCCATGCAACTATCATCAGTGCCTATGCACCCACCATGACCAATACAGATGAGATCAAGGACTATTGTTTATGAAGACGATGAGTCTCTTATCGCAGAAATACCGAAGGCATACAAGCTCATCATCCTTGGCGATTTCCATGCTAGAGTTGACACAGATCACCCGATATGACCAGGTGTCATTGGAAAAACATGGTTTCTGCAATTACAAAAAGAACGGACTCCCCCTACTGAGGAAATGCGCTGAATACGACATACTAATCACCAACACAGACTTCCGCTTGCCAAGACGTCTTGGATGTACCCACGCTCCAAGCACTATCATCTCAATGGCTACGTCATCGTCAGGAGAAGAGACAGGCAGGATGTCCGTGTAACGAAGGCCATGAGAAGTGCAGAATGCTTAACTGACCACAGGCTCATAGTCTCCAAGCTCAATATCCAGAGTCAGCCTAGCAGACGACCACAGACAAAAAACTACCCAAAATGTTTTATGTCTCCAAATTGAAACAGGAGAATGTGAAACATGCATTTATCGAAGAACCGTGCAGCCATCTATATACAATTGATATGAACTCAGAGAATGTCGAGGAAAACTGGGTATCCTTCAGAGATTCTGTGTACTCAGCTGTATCCAAACCCCTTGGTACCACCACGTGTAAAAACATCAAGATTGGTTTGATGAGAACGATGCTGCCATACATAGACTTCTGAATTAGAAACATGTTTAGAAGACAGCACTTCATTATCCAATAAAACAGCCTTCAACAATATCAAGAGGACTGTCCAATGCAAACTCAGTGGGTTGCAATTTCATGGCTGAGCAATAAGGCAGGTGAGATTAAATCCAATTCAGACAGAAATGACATAAAGCACTTTTGTGATGCTTTGAAGACAATCTATGGGCCACAGTCATCAGGAACATCTCCAATACTGCGTGCTGTCAGCACCACACTGCTCACTGACAAAGACAAAATACTTCAAAGATGGACAGAACACTTCAACAATATCCTCAATCAAAGGTCATCTATCAGTGAGGAGGTAATTGATTCACTTGCTGATCCTCAAACGCTGACTGAAACTGAGAAAGAGATTGACCTGCTGTCAAATGGCAAAGCGCCTGGAGCAGATGATATACCAGCAGAAGTCTACAAAGCCGTAGGCTCGCACATGGCACAGAAACTGACTGAACTCTTCCACTCAATGTGGACTCAAGGAACTATACCCCAGGAGTACAAGGATGCATCCATCGTCCACTTGTACGAGCGGAAAGGCAACATACAATAATGCGACAACCATCGGGGCATCTCCTTGTTGTCAATAGCCGGCACAATCCTCGCCAGCATTCTAAATTGCCTTGTACATCATATCGATCAAGGGCTCCTGCCTGAGAGTCAGTGTGGCTTCAGGAAAGGACGTGGGACCACAGACATGGTGTTTGCAGTTCGTCAACTCCAGAAAAAATGCCAGAACTCCAACCTATACACGACATTCATCGAAATGACAAAAGCCTTATACACAGTCAGCCATGGGGGCCATTGGAAGATCGTGGCAAAATTTAGTTGCCCAGAGAAATTCATCGTAATGTTTCAGCAATTCCATGATGGCACCCTCGCTCGTGTCGTGGACGACGGCGAGTGATCTGAACTATTCCCAGTCACCAATGGAGTCAAGCAAGGCTGTGTGTTGGCCCCAACCAACTTCAGCATGATGGTCTCTACCATGTTCACTAATGCTTTCCGTGACATTGACAAGCTCTTCTAATCTGAGGAGACCACTTGCGAAGACGAAGTTAAAGGAATTGACTGTTCGTGATCTATTTGCTGATGACTGTTCCCAGAATGCCAAATCTGAGTCTGATATGCAACACAGTATTGACCATTTCTCTTCAGCTTGTGACAATATCGGTCTCACAATCAGTATCAAGAAGACAGAAGTGATGCACCAACCTGAACCTGGAAAGCCTAATGTAGAGCCTACCATCACAGTAAATGGCCAAACCCTCCTGGCAGTGGACACGTTTACCTATCTCGGTATCACACTATCACGTGCAGTCCACATCGATGATGAAACCAATGACAGAATTGCTTAAGCAAGTATGGCCTTTTGCAGACTACGCACAAATGTGTGGGAGCGCAGAGGCATCTGACTGCAAACAAAACTGAAGGTCTACAAAGCCATGATATTGACGACACTGCTGTATGAGTGCGAAACCTGGACAGTGAACAGACGCCATGCCAAGAAGCTTAACCATTTTTGCATGGGCTGCCTGATGAGGTTGAGATGGTCGGACAGGGTCGCAGACACTGAGATTCTCACACGCGCAGGCATTCCAAGCATCCAAACTCTGCTGATGAAATTGCAGTTGAGATGGGCAGGCCACGTAACTAGAATGTCAGACGAGCTACTACTAAAGAAGATCTCAGGGTGGACAGAAGAAACGTTCAACATTGACCCTGAATCTTGGGAAGATCTCGTTCAGTATCGCTCCACCTGGCGCAGTGTCATCCATACTGATGCTACAAACTTTGAATTGTGGAGAATTGCAGAGGCAGAGCAGAAGCGCGAGCAGCGTAAATCTCAGAACTGCAGCACGTCCCCTATTGATCAAACAAAAGCGGCATCTCCTGTCAAGCGTGGCACAAACACTTCAGAGCGCAAATTGGCCTGATCAGCCACTAACGAACTCACGTATACAAAACCACTTCGTGGTGGTCTTCGAACTCGAAGGACAAACAACAACAGAACACTGTTCCTAGCTATCTGTTTTTCATGTAAATTCTCATGTACTAGTTGTTGTGCTCTATGTTTCATCTCTACATTTTTTAAAGTATTGTTTTATCAATGGCTCATGCTATTATTTCATCATGTTTCAAACCTTTGTTGGGAATCAATTTTTCATTCAAAGCTTTTTATTCACTATTCTCATAATTGCGGTGTTAACTTTCGCGGATGTTAGTGGAGCAACTATATCAGTGGCTAATTCATACTAACACAATCAAGCTGTTAAACAAACCGGCACAAGCTGAAACTGTTTCCATGTTTGACTGTAACTATTTCAGAGCTTTTTATACCGTTTTGTATTTCTTATCATGCATTTGTAATATTCAGGATTCATGACCAAATCATTTTTTTTTTCTCTGTAACTCCTTGCAGACGTTGGCACTCTGCGGCAGAGCTTAAACTGTCTATTGTGAACTGGCTTAGTGAACTTAAAATGATCAGCTTCACAGCCTCTTCAATATCCATTGTTGATGGTGAACCTATTTTAAACTTCAATAGCCTCTTCAAAGGCATGCTATAGGCAGCAGTAAGAGCAGAGCTTAATGTCGCGTAATAAATTATGTTGATACTGTTTTTTTTTCTCCCCACATGTTGTCATTTATTCAATATAATTTTGCACCCAGTTGTACGGTGTTATCAATTTTGTCAGGTAAAAAATCCACTCAATATTAAGTAGTCAATTGTGAACTGACTATGTGAAAATGGAATGATCATCTTCGCAATGTATCCACTAAATGGCCAAGCTTGATGGTGGACATATTGCCATTTTAAACAGCGTCTTCTTGAAAAGCATGGCGTTGGCAACTACGACAACTGATTTAAGTGCTGCATGATAAATAGTGCTGAAAATATTCTTGTTTCACCTGACATGTTGCTATTTATCAAGCGCATATGCTAGCCCACTGAAGACAGACTTAAAGTCATCTTAGACCATTTCAGGTATTGGGTTGGATAAAGCACAGTTTGTATATTGCTGATGTGCCTTGATTAATTGTTCATTTTTTGTTTCAACACCTTTTACCACTGTGTACTGAAGAATTGAATCAACTTTACGTTTTGTCTAAATAAAAAAATTTAAAAAAAAAAAAATGAAGGAGCGCATCACTACCTATCAAGTATATTGTGCTGTTTGAGCTTGTTTTATTGTAGTCACGTAGTGTTACTTTAGCTAATTACATCATCTTGTTCGTTTTTCAGCTTTTTTTGTTGATGCCTGTCAACGTTTTCAAAGTTGCATACCAAGTGGAGCTCTACCTGGGTCAATTTGACTTTTGTGGAGCTACCTTGTGAGGTTCTGTTTTAACCTTGATTTCATCTTGTTTTTTGTCTTGATCACCATCCATTTATTAGGCAATGCGTTTGGAAGAAAAATGAACACTAGTTCAACACGAAAACCAGGGTAGTTGCAATGTTACAAGGTGTAGTATAATATATACTGAAATTTAGTTGGATATATAAAAGACGGAGTTTAGGACATGTACAAAGTGTGGTGAAGATAAATACCAATTGCAAACCAAGTCACAGTGCATATGACAAAACGTGGAGAGATGAACATAAGGGGCATAAAAAAACACATAAAAAGTAAGGAGATGACAACAAAGAACATCAAAGAGAATACAAGAAAAGTACATGAAGCAAAGATACTACAAGGATGAAAACCATTGGATATCGAGTTTGCTAGGAACACGATTTTGTCAGCATTAAGAGACATATACCCTAAATTCTATATAGCTTGATGGTGTAAGTGATGATGACCTTCATACTGACCGTGTGCCTCATTTGACCTGTCTGATCCAAATGACCAGAGAAAATGATGTCACTGGTCGAACACAAGACATATGACTGCCAGCGAAAGACATACAAATTCAATCAGGAAAAAGCAAGTGAATAAATTAAAATAAACAAACCCTCCTGTTCAAATAAACGTCTACGCATTTTTTAATGAAGAGAGTTACATTGCAAATAAGCCACTTCCTGAGAAAGAGATATACTTTACCAAACAATTTGACAACACATCTGGTAAACTATCGATTTCATTACAGAAAATATATTCTATAGCTGAGCACAACGATATTTCTGGTGAACTAGTAAACAACATTTTCGTTTACGCCAATGACAAACAATAAATTCCCCATGGCTCCAATGGGTACTAAAACCTCGAGTTATACATAAAAAAAGTCAAAGAGAAAATGATTGGAAATGATGACAACGATGAAAGCATTGATGTTGAATGTTTTAAACACAACTCAAAAAAATTAGAGACACTCCAAGTAAAACTACAATGCTAAATTCATGTGATTAAAAAGCATAGAGAACTGTGCAAGCATCTACTGAATCAGATATAGTTTGTGGGGTTTTTTAAAACAAAAAATGTATACCTTTACCTGGATTGAATCAATAAAACGCAATTTTTTTTACAAAAGTACAGCAATGGTTATTATTGGTGTATACTCGAGTCTTTGTCACTAAAAAATGTGTTTCACGGTGATTTCGTTTCATGCAATATTAATCGTTATTCCAAGCAATTACAAAAGAATACTATGAACAGATTGGGAATCAGCATCAAGGATGAGGATGGCAAAGCGATAGATTTACAACATTCATGTAAAGTGTGTTTTTCTTCTAAAGTAAATACAAGGTTTGGAAAAATATCACTTCGAGGTCCATGTGAACCTTTAGGCATTGAGACACAAGAGAAAGATACAACACTAGATAAAACAATAACTGTCACTTAGCCCGGAACAATAACCGTATTGTCAATTCGGCAGATCCGGTAGAGATTTATGAGATTAATAAAACATCAGCAACCATACGAACTGATATTCAAATACGTAAAACTTTAGAGAATACCAATTTGAAAGACACCAAGACGTGTAAAGAACTTCAAATACGTAAAACTTTAGAGAATAAGAATTTTATGAAGTTAGGAATGTAGCCCTTTGCAAATTATTGAGTTGTGTTCCAAACTTCTGACTGTTCACCAACTTTTAATTTAGAAGTTACAAATATATCAGTCGTCAAATAACCAAATAGATTGATCCATACTTTTTTCTTCCTTGCTCTCTTCAATCTATTGCCGTGTCATGAGTGATTTTGTGTCCGTAAATACACTTTGTAACAACGTCAATCGAGTCTCTGATTTAATTTTATATGAAATACTTCCATATTCTAGTCTTAAGAGTGACGTGAAACCTTTCCACTACATACGCTTTTTTGTCTGAGTAATCTGAAAAAAGTAATGTTTTCTTTTTCCTTCAAATCCTTAACGCTTTTGTTGTAAAACTCTTTTCACACATTAAACTGTATCTTTTCAGACTTTGGCTCCTTGAAGATTTCTCTGAAAGCATTTAGGAGCTTTCAATAAATCAACAGGAACTCCGTCGTCAAATGGAACTTTTAGTAATTTGCAACGTTTCTTCAATCCTTTGAAACGTGTTATTGACTTCAGAATTATGTCAAATTTTGTCATGCCTGCGGCTGATTAAAACATGGCTGTTTCATACACTGTGTCATCATGTGCTGTTTTCAATCGAACTTTGTTTTCCATAAATTATATCTTTATTTTTGGAATCATTGTAGATTGATCCTGTAAAGTTTAGGAGATCTTCGAACTGTACCGTAAATTTAGCCGAATACAAAATGTGTGTATTTACTCATATTAAATACTGATTGAAAAAAATTTCTATATGTTCTAATTGTGCTTATCACGATTTTATCATCATTGATTGTAATCTGTAAATATTTATGTTCAATAAAGCATTGCAAGACATCATTTTATGTATGAAATTGACACGTCATCATTTGTATTCTCATGGACATTATTTTGTAACACAGTTAGCTGTGACCATACTTTCGTACAATCCAAACTTGTAAATAAGTGCACGTTATCTTTTGTTACTGAGATCTTTTCATGTTACACACGTGAAATAGTGTATCACCTCTCTGAAAACTGTTGAATCTTTCACAATATGGCTTTGTGCCATTATGTTGGATGCGCAAATAACATTCATTTTTATTTTCCGCTCTACTCAATATACAATAAATAGATTATAATACTGTCTAGGAAAGCGATTGTGTGATATTGAAGTTTTCAAGTGTCCTAAATATGTTCTCGTATAGGTTTAAAAGGATGTTTAAACCAGTTTTAACATGATGACTGTTTTAGGATTATCTATACGTATATTACTCCTTTTTTTACTTATTTGTTGCTTAGAATAAATAAAATGATAAAAACCTCTTTGATTTTAAATCTGTATAGTCATTTTTCTACAACTTTTCTCTCAGATTAGATACCCAGTTCCAGCATGAGTGATAGTATTCGCATGAAAGGTTCCAATTTTTCTTCCTAAAAAACCTAATGATGTCAAAGGTTGTGTCAATATTTGGTACAATCATAATATGATAATCTACACATTTATAGTTGTATTATAGACCAGGTATTCGACCCATTTAGCAAGAGGTGTTTTCATGATTATGATGATGATGATCCCCTACTACCATTCACTACCTACACTACTACTACTACTCATAACAATAGTAGTAATTCTGGGACTGCTAAGCAGGGCTTCGTTAGTCACTGGTATCAACTTAAAGTGCATCAGCAAGGGGCATGGTTATACGCTAACAAGTCCTTATTTCAGAATAAAAGTGTGTGTTTTATAATCATCTTCACATTGAACGGTAGTTTTTACATTATACGTAGTGCATTGTATCGTATATGCGGTAGATGTATTATTATCTTCGGTCCATTTAACATTATATGAGGTTACTTTGCAATTATGTGTGGTAGATAATACTATCTCTCTCTCTCTCTCTCTCTCTCTCTCTATATATATATATATATATATATATATATATATATATATATATATATATATATAGTGTAGTGCAACGAGCAATATATGTGGTACTTCTTGTTTTATACAAATATTCATTATATGATGTGGATATTTCTTTATATGCGGTGGATAGCTCATTATTTGTGGCGAAGAAAACATTATGTGCAGTGCTTGTCAATTAATAATGTTGAGTGCAATGTACGTTATATGTGGTCCATTCAACTTTATATGCGGTGCTTTCAACATTATGATGATGAGGTAGCTACTTTCGGAGACTCATACGGACAAGACCAATAAGGACCAAGATAAGACTTATAAGTAGGGGAACATTTGTAGAGTACACTGTAAGAAATGTCGTCTGACATGTTGAAGTCCGCCCTGGACGATATGACTTGAAACGATGCTTCAGCGTTTGTTTTTGTTTTCTAGGGGTGGGGGTGGGGGTGGATGAAAGGGTTGATGACAATGTATTTGGAATGTTGACAGCTGCAGATTTGTCGTGAATGGGAATTGATACTATTGGTGACAGAGTGCGTTTAAGGGGAATTGATACTATTGGTGACAGAGTGCGTTTAAGGGGAATTGATACTATTGGTGACAGAGTGCGCTTAAGGGGAATTGATACTATTGGTGACAGAGTGCGTTTAAGGGGAATTGATACTATTGGTGACAGAGTGCGTTTAAGGGGAAAAAATGTGAAGGGCCAAATCGGCGGATAGTGTCATGACTTCAGATATGGGAGCCTGACCAATTTCAAGTTGTTACCTGTTTGGCTCTACATACCCTTTAAATTAATCTGCATATTAATATTTAAAAAAAAGAAAAAAGAAAATATTGAAAATTTGTTAATAGATCACAACTAATCTATGTAACCCGGTTTAAATTTTGCTGTTTTATTATTAATAAATGCATTATTTCTTGGTCTAATCTATTTTGAGAAAGATTTTGATAATCATTGTCTAGGTTTATCTACTCACGTGACCGCATTCATATGTATTTCCCACGGTCTGTTATTTCAGTTATGTGAAGTAAAGTACAATCTATATTTGTATATACCATTTCTTTTAGTAAAGGTGTATCTTAAGCAAAGCGTTTATAACATTTCATTTATAATTTGTAGTGTTGAAATTTCATGATCGATCATCGATTGAACCAACTGACCGGTCCAGATGAGAGCCACTGTGTGCTTTTCTTTCATATTGTAAATAAAAATTTATCTCCGATAAACATTTAAAAAAAACAACGTGTTTTGACAGAGTTTAGTAATCGTAAACGTACGCAGAACAGCACGTTATGTGCTCTCTTTGTTATGACGATGTTCTCACGTGCAATCTCGTCACGAGGCATATGATTCAATAAAATACGAATATTTTATATTAATAAAGTCAACAGATGTGGATTTTTTGGTGTAATTTAAGGACCTTATTTTGTGAACAAGTGTCATTATATCATGACGAATACAACAGGCCACTATATTTAACATGACGGACTGAAGGTCTTTGTTCCTAAATATCCCTGTTCCCATTATGAACAAGACCATGCTTCTGGTTGAGTAAGTTTCAGTTGAAACAGGCACCTATGGTAATCAGCGACATCTGTTTGTGTTGTATTAAGTTCGAACCTTTATGAGAAGTTGTCGATAGTCGTACAAAAAAGTGTTGTCCCTCCTTTCTATCAGATCGCAAATAAAAATTACTATCGCTTAAAAAAGAGTAAAAAAAGAAGTATTTGGATAGAGTTCTGGACTTATCTGTAATATAGCTTTCATTTTTACAACAACAACAAAATTCACTCTCGCGTCTAAAAATGTCTTTCAAACTTTGGTCTTTGTAGGGGAGAATCTAGGGATTGGGTTGGGTGGAGCGGCGGTAGGGTTAGCCATTCCCCCCCCCTCCCCCCAACAACAAAAACAAATAAAAAAAACAAAAACACAGTAAGCTCGAAACAACCAGAACGTTTCCTAGATGGTTAAAAGTACGCACAGGAAACGCTTAAAATGCAGGAGCTTATGGAGCTCCCACTACGGGTTCCATCCCACAGACCCCTCGCCTACTTGTTTAAATCCCTCCCCCACCCCCACCCCTCCAGACGATATTTCTGGATCGGCCTCTGCTTTGAAGTTTTATTTATCAACCACAATGGGTTTTTTTCAACCTTTAATAAGGTACTCACACAAACCGGTATCATTACAGTCCTTTTCTGATTGAAACGAGACAAGTGACGAGGTTAAAGTCTTTTCCGTGGTTATGTTTGATGCCCCCCCCCCCAAAAAAAAGAAAAAAAGAATGTAAAGGTGTTCCACCCCCAATACCTACGTAGTTTTTAATAACTTAATACAAATGACCCACAATCCGCAGTCACACCCGTGCTTTATTAATAAGTGACGATGTTAAAATGTATTTTCCGTGGTTATTTCTTTGATGCACCTTGATTGGCCATAAAATTGAAATAGCTTGAAAATTACATGTCAAATCTGCAAATTGTAGAGCTTATACATGTTCATTTGTGAGCACAAACTTGTACATGTACATTTGGCAACTGGAAAGTCTCAGTCATAATTTCGTTCATGCTATATTTAGCTTCTTCTGAAACAACTTGTTATCAGGGTAGATTGAACATTGAATACAAGGCCACCAGTCTCCTATGTTCCACAAAATGCTATGACGAGAAAACCGTGAGAGTGACGTTTCAGTTATGTGCGAGTGGGATCTAGAATGCAGACGAAACGGTTAGCTGTTCGATTAAAATGGACATTTGTCAAATATGTATCACGTTTCGAAAATCTAAAATGGGATTCGACTCATGTATCGATTTTCATTTGTTGTCTCTGAACAAACTGCCAGATGTGAAGATTTGGTCACGATATTTCTCGTGAAATAGAGCGATATCTGTTTGAGTATTTGTGAGTGTTGAGGTATTATGTATATACATGTATGTTACCTCTTCGGCTTATTTAGTTTCATATGACTTAACTTCATGAGAAAGATCAGCACCAAAACTTTACACTTCACACATTTTATTGTCTGAGAGAACTGCAGAAAAATGATGAACGAGTCGAATCATATTCTTGGATTTTCAAAACTTTTTAACAATATAGAGAGATGTCCATTTAAGTTGGACAACTAAATTTTTCGTCTGCATTCGAGATCCACTCGCACATAAATGAAAGGTTCCACTCACGGTTTTCTCGTCATATCATTTTGCGATTGATGACATACATTGTTGCAGTGCAACAACATGCAACTCAGCTATAATAGTATGGTCATACACAGATTTGATGATAGACTATTTATCGATGAGTCTAAGTTTTGATAAACAGGAGATTTGGTTATAGACAAAATATAAATGGAAAATCTCAGTCCCAAACAACACGATTGCATTGCGGGTTATTAGTGCATTCTGTTGGAGCTTAATCGATCTGAGCACTGTATACACGTGCGTTTTAAAAATCTCTGCATAGTGCATGGATTGAATGTATATCACCTTGTTTCTGGGTCAGTCCATATTTTGTGGAATGTTTACAACTGTGTGGAATCCGTATGTGCCATCAAACCTGTCTATACATGTAGTAACCATGTGCTTCAGGTAGGTGAAATGGTGCGATGGCTAGAGGGAACACTATGGCCGTCTTTGGTCGACCTGTTCTGAGATTTCGACCAAACACCAAGAAGACGTTTTCATTGGTTCTCGATTATTCGTGAGTGTGCTCGCCCTAACAACTCGAGTTGATCTATGAACACACAACATAGCGGATCAAAGCCTTGTGTTCCACCATCTTTGTTCTTGTCTACTCCCGTCTCAGAGGTGGTGTTGGGTTCCCAACCTGAGAACGAGGTTCTTGACGGTTTTCTGACAGGGTTCTTGGCGTTAGGGCGAGACGAACAACAAGAACATTGCACTCGGGTCAAAGAACCTTGTTCTCGTGTCTCGCCCAAGGACACTTTATATGACGGGTTAATCACAGTGTAGCAGCCGTTAACATGCCCTCCCAGTACTGTTAAATCTACTAAATAATACCTGTTTTAAAACTTGCTGTTCATGGAAATTTCAGTCTTAGATACAAATTTAAAAAACATCTTCGAAACTTCTGGAAATATTATTCAGGAGTTAATACTGGAAATACTTAAAAATGAGAGGGAGGGAGTTAAAAATGGTCTGTAAATACAAAATGTGAGGACAGTCAAATTGTATGGCCAACCAATTGACGGTAAACCGACTGTACATTAGTAGCATACAACTAAATCAGACGATGTGATGGAAAGCGTCCAGAGAAAGAGGAAATGAAAGCGTAGCTAATCTGTGTTATTGCAGAAAAATCACTGTCTGTCTAACTATAACGTCAGTCCCTTCTAAACTTACAGAAGAAAAAAGTTGTTTGTTTTTTTTAAAATCACTTGAATGCATAAATGTCGATGATGACCGAGTGTTTCTGCAAACATCTAAAAAAAAATATATAAAAAATATAAATATGATCATGGACGCCTATGCTTCACTATAGAACGTAATGTGACCTAAACGCAAAACTTACCCAAGGTGTTACAGACAGACGTACAGACACACGGACATAATAACAAAGGTAACAATATGTGCCTCTTGCAGTGTCGTATTGTGGCATAAAAATAGTTGTTTCGCCTGCTTCCAGTGTCTCTGTGAGTTCGTGACCTTTAGGTCGTCTGATCAGTTTTTTACCTACGCTAAGCTCATAGACAAATTTTACCCAGACTCAAGATATATTGTCTTCAGTTTGAGTCTACATACAAATATTTTTGTCTTATTTCACCTCGCCTATTGGTCAATAGAATATATAGTAATCAATGACAGAATATGGGATGTCCTAGGTAATACATTCGATTGGAACATCGCTCGCCCCTGTCCGTAAAGCTGAAAGAGTCCCAGATAGTACTCGGCGCCGCGACGTACATCAAATCCAGTGCTGGATTACCCAATAGGTAGACTAAGCACGTGATTAGGGCACCAGCAAAGCAGGGGAAGAAAAAAAAGGAGAAATACCCGGGGTTATTTTCGGGTTCGATGGAAATGACGGAGTTGTATTCCGATTGTAATAAATCCGTCTTAGAATGACGTAATTGTCGGCTACACTAGATTACAAGTGCTAGATTTTACTATTCGTTATGAAGGCAGTATGGTTGTTTAATAAATTCTTTGCAAGAAAATATCAACATGCAAATAAAAAAATAAAAAAAATCTTTCTGTAAGAGCTAATACTAATAATTTGTTTGCTAATTGCTTCTCAGTATGACTTGGTAAAAATGACATATTTTGGTGGAGTTATATAGGATCAGCTTCCACCTTGTACTCCACACAGGTAAGTTTATGACCAATGAGGCTTACAACCATCTGCTGGTGGCCTGTATGAAAAGGGTGTATTGCATACTGAGGTAAAGATTATATGGCTATGTTCTACAAAGATTCTGCCGGAATTAAGAGGGAGTGAATAAAAATCATTAAAACAAAATATGATAAATCTCTATTAGCTGAATTTGAATATTAGTATAAAACCCGAGTCCGTATGGTCAACATTTCCAAAGAGATTGTGAGAACGATAACATGGAGCCAGCATTCATTAAATGAAGATACAAGACTTAAAACCGCCTAATTACTTGACATGAAGTATATTTCCGTACCACTTTAGCTGAAGATGTAGATCAGGCGGTTCCTTGCCTAATAACGAGTTTTGAAATAACAAAATGAAAAGACTTTGAAAGACATTTTGACCATATATTGCAAGAAAGTTCTAGTACAAACTTCCCTATGGTATTGCATGCAAGGGGAAATAGTCCATAGGGCAGAGATCTATGTGTTTAAGAGTTTATTCCCTTAACTGGAAACGTCAATAACACAAGAACTTACGCGAACATGTGATATAAATAAACTTCTCTCTCTCTCTCTCTCTCTCTCTCTCTCTCTCTCTCTCTCTCTCTCTCTATATATATATATATATATATATATATATATATATATATATATATATATATGTGTGTGTGTGTGTGTGTGTGTGTGTGTGTGTGTGTGTGTGTGAATCTATAACAGTAATTTAAAGTGTATACCTTGCATTTCTAAATATAAATCCAGTGGATTTATGCATAGAGCTGAGTAGGCATGGCCGCATGGGTTAGGGCGCTGGAGCATGAGAGCTAGGCGATATGTGTTGTTACTCGCGACACGGGTTCCAGTCCTGCTTTGAACGAATTATAACTATCTGACCGGTTAATAGTTACAAATATACACCTGCCTGATTCCTACAGGAGACCATGTGATACACACACACACACACACACACACACACACATATATATATATATATATATATATATATATATATATATAGTTACCGCCAACGTCACATTTCACGCGCTCGCGTTTTACGTTTCATGTTTGCAGAAAATAATTTATGACCAGTTTCCTTACAGCCTGTGAAAAAAATAATTTCCATCTATAAAGGTAAGAAAAATATTGTTGGAAAACCCCTGTGACCTAGATTCGAAGCTATCAACATCGTAAAGGGGGCTTACCTTATTCCAATAATATCACTTACGAAAGGATGTAACTTTCTGTAACAAAAATTGGATATAGGGCCTCAGATCCATGCAGACGACATTGATCCTAAAACCTTGTATATGCTTTTTATTTACCAATAAATGTTCCCTCCAAAGAATAATTTATCAACTTAACCTCCAATGTGTGTAATATATACACGAAGGTATCTCTCGATGGTACATTAATATGCTAGCACAAACAAATAATACAATACAGCGTTCTCATACGCGGGTAACTCCGGCTATTAATTGTTTCTGGTAGAGGGGAATGTCAAAAGCGTTTTAATACAAAAGGGATATAACCCGTACCAAATAAACAAGCTCATTATTCACTATGAAGAAGTTGTTTCCCATGTTTTAAAACAGACACGCACTATATATATATATATATATATATATATATATATATATATATATATATATATATATATATATATATATATATATATATATATATATATGTATGTATGTATGTTCATATGAAAGATACAAATATTATCACGAGATAGACAAATTATATGAAACATTAAATACACTATGAATATAATTAATTTTTTACTGTAAATCAAATGGCAAAGCGTATGTGGTATGGCCAGGATGAGCTCTTTTCTGCTGTCTCCTCTGTGAAGAAGTCACAGCTCACCTGCAGTCAGGCCTCCATGGATTTCAATATTCAATAGACCATTGAAAACACTCTTAAAGGTAGGTACATAAAGCATGTCCCCTGACCAAACAGAATACTGGATGTAAATGAAGAAAACACTTTAGTTACCTACATGAAGTATTTGCTGCAGCAGGGGTTCCCAATGACAAGGGCTATTGCTTTTGGGTATATTTGTTCTGTTATGAAAAAAAATGAAGACCATCACTATTCAGTTCAAGAAAGGTCCATCCAAAAAATGGTTTAGAAATTTTCTTGAGCCGGCATCCAGAACTCACCGAAAGAGAGATGGAGAGGTCACGTATGTCAGATGAAAACGTCATCAGCAGTTATTTTGCACTTTTGAGTAGTACCATCAAGAAGCTGGATTTCAAAAGGAGCCAGGTAGAATATTCAACTGTGATGAGACAGGTTGGAGTGGAAAGAACAAGCCACGAAAAAGTCATTGGTATGAAGGGCCATCACACACATCAGCAAATTTTACTATCATCAGGACACATCACCGCTAACATTTGTATGGCTGCAGATGGTAGAATCCTTCCTACTTTTTTAATTTTTCAAAAATCATTTCACCATACTGCATATAAAGATGGTGTTCCAGGTAACTGGCTCATTGGCATATCAGAGTATGGATACATGGACAGCGATCTTTTTCTGACGTGGTTTAAAGACCTGTTCATGTCTAATTGTGGGAAAGATCGGCTGGTGTTACTGGTGATGGAAAACCGCGACGGCCATATCAATCTGGAGGTAGGTAAGCTTGCCAGATAAAACCTGATTGAGCTGCTTGGACTTCCTCCACATACTACTCACATTCTGCAACCTTTAGATGTTGGAATCATGGGACCTCTAAAGATGAAAGAAAATTCAATCGCTCTGAACCCTGGATTCATCAACCAGCATCAAATCATCAACAAGGCTAAGTTTCCGGTAATTTTGTCTTATGCAGTTGATCATTTGTGCTCTCCGGCAAAAATTAAGGATAGTTTCAGGAAGTCAGGCCTGTATCCTGTGAGTCCAGATGCGACTGACAAAACTCAAACTATGCTATCACAATTCATCTCCAAAGCTACCTCTAACCAGCTCCCATTAACATCATCTGAAAATGTCCAAGCGAGATCTCTAGATCTGAAGACATCAACATCTGTAGAACCAACACCTTCAACATCTTCGAATACAACTTCATCATCTGCACTAGGAACCTCCAATTATTCCTGTACAAATTTCAATCCTACTTAGGCGGGAATCCCCTAGTGAAGGAAGGGCTTATCCCAGAAGCCTTGTCTGAGCTCTTTCCTCCAGCTCCTGTAAAGCCTCAAACAGCAAAAAGAAGATGCATCACTGAGGCAAGAGTGATTACAAGTGATAACTTTTATCAGCAGCTGGTTAACAAAACTGAAGAAGAAGAACACATATTGAATGTAGGAAAAGACAAAAAGAGGAAAGAAAGAAACAGCGATAATCAGAGAACGAAAATAAAGGAAAATACCAGGAGAAAAGAAGGAAAACTTCAAACAAGAATAAGGAGAAAGATGTACGTGAGATATGTAAAGGGGCCGAGCCAGCTAGTATTGATGATGATACAGATGTAAACTGGATTTGCTGTGATTTTTGCGAGAAATGGTACCCCTGGCATGTGTTCGATTAACAAACGAGGAAGACATTGATGACACATACTTTATTTGCACCTCTTGCTCTACCAAATCTACATAAAAATAAAAATAAACGAACATGTTATGCAGGTTTTAATTGATATTTTAAACGTTTATTTCTTCACTATTTTTGCAAGTTACTGAATCATAATTAACCAGACTGCAATTCTTTTATATAATGGCACAAGAAGATACACCAACCATCAGATATAAAGATTTAGAGGTATGTGACTTGTAAAAATGTATGCAGTTCTCTCTCTCTCTCTCTGTCTTATATATATATATATATATATATATATATATATATATATATATATATATATATATATATATGCATACATACCTGTAGCTGAAAATAACATTAGTCAAAACAAAATAATTTTTAACTGTTGTAAACTTTATGAGAATTTATAGTGAACAGTTTAATAACTTTTTTTTCGTTCTGATTAAAAAATGAAGTCAGTTTAGGAGATTATATGGACAAATATTAAATAATTCGCAATTTTCTTTTTTCAACTCATGTGATGCATATGATATCGTCCAGTATCTTTAAATATAATACAATTTTGAGATAACCATATTGAAAGTTTTACGCGTCATTGCGCATGCGTCATTCATTATGTCGGCTTCTGTCAACACTACGGAGGTTCAGATTAACTTCCCTTTTAAAAAACTATAACTTTTGCGACACAAGCTATGAATGTTTGTCTGTTATCATACAAAAATAAACCATACAATAATTCGTAATCGGGAATAACGGTGCTGGCGGTAACTGGTACTGTCACTGAGAAAACGGGACTAGTTAGTAGGGATACTTTACGATGTTTCTGCATGGCATGACACTAAGTTTTTTCATTTATTTTCTGTTTGATATATTCGTACATTAGGTCGAGATTCCTAGGCTAGAGTTGAAAATTTAAGATATTGTGCATTATAAAAAACGCGTTAACACACCCTCAAAGTATGGCGGTAACTTGTCCCTCGACAGTGTACATATACCTACCTACCATTATATATATATATATATATATATATATATATATATATATATATATATAAAGAGTAGAAATCATATTGCGAATAACAGTCCTTTCAAGTGCACTGGATCCAGCAAAGGATCATGTGTGTCAGGGATTAAGATAAACGCAATTAACTGACAAAGAACAGTGCAAAACTAGTTTTTAACTAGCCTAAGCGCTTTCGACTCTCATTGAGTCTTTTCAAAGGCAACACAAAACAGAACCAAGTAAAACAATAAACACAAATAGCTTTGAAATTACAAAAGTTTACATAACTAGTAAACTTTTGTAATTTCAACCCTTTTTGTGTTTATTATGTCTTGTCTCTGTTTTGTGTTTGCCTTTGAAAAAGACTTAATGAGAGTCAAAAGCGCTTAGGCTACTTCAAAACTAATTGTGCACTGTTAGTTGTCAGTTTATTGCGTTTATATACACTAAAACCAAGCGGCTTAAACCAAGAAGACTAGAAAAAAACAACCAATCGCAAGTAAAATCATCATATGTTTACAGCCACCACATTTTCAATTAATTAATTCATTCATTTTGCTCATTAGTTACTCACTCACCTATAATTACTACTGCTTTTTTTTTTTTGGTACTTCTTCCAGGTATCATTATTGATATGGTCATTACTGGCCCTATGGAAACAATGAAATAGCCGGGATATAATCTGCGGTTACACCAATTTACATTAAATAACAGACGGTGATATGGCTCATCCCTTGTAGGTCAAATCCTATTAAGTAGCAGCATTCGAGTTGAAGCCAATTAGACGATACATCAGGCATTTTCAAGATGTAAGTCCCGTAAAAATAGTTATGTCAACTTTTGTAATTTCAACGCTTTTTGTGTTTATGTTTGTCTTGTCTCTGTTTGTGTTTACCTTTGAAAAAGACTCAACGAGAGTCGAAAGCGCTTAGGTTACTTGAAAACTATTTTTGCACTGTTCGTTGTCAGTTTATTGTGTTTATCTTAATCAATCCCTGACACACGTGATTCTTTGCTGGATCCAGTACACTTGAAGGGACTGTTATTCGCCATGTAATTTGTACTCTCTCTCTCTCTCTCTCTCTCTCTCTCTCTCTCTCTCTCTCTCTCTATATATATATATATATATATATATATATATATATATGTGTGTGTGTGTGTGTGTGTGTGTGTGTGTGTGTGTGTGTGTGTGCAGAATGCTGATGCGTCTGTGTAAATGTCTCCCTATTCCGCATTTAATAAATAGATTCCTTGGAATCGAACAATTTGAATATCTATATTTATATCACATTCGTTAAGATGCAAGTTGATGTCACCAATAAAAAAATATCCATGTTTTTAGTTATTCCACTCATTTTCCCGATTTATGATATAATGGTCTTCTCCATCTTAAAAGTTGTTAACCTAAAACGGTGTTCTTAAACCCTTCTGAGCACGAAATGCAAGCTCAAGCCGTAGTCCCGCAAATCAGATATGAAGTTTAAAATATGTCTTCATAGTTAAATTTAGGAAACTGGTAAAGGAATCAAAGTAAAGAAGATCCTGAATGTTTCATGTTTCAAATTTTTTTTTTACAGTTATAGAATGTCAATATTTCTAGACGTCGAGACTGAGTTTGATTTTTGCGTGCTCAAAAAGTGTCGAGAATGCGGGTCCTGGTAGTAGGCTTTCTGTCAAGCGTTCACATTTGTATGCTCAATATTTGCTAATACTGGCGTAGCGATAATTTAATTCATATGGTAATTTTTAAGTAATAAACATGATATGCATCAATCAAATAGGCTACTCTTTTATATTCGCGAAGTAAAAACATGTAGATGCTAAATTAGTGATACGTAAGTAGTGTTTGACAGTCTCGACCAGGTTTTACAATCGCAATCGGTGCCCATTATTCCATGTCGGTCTCCATAGACTGTTTCCATACATATTGTTGGACCCAACCTAAGTTTTGAATTTTACTATGAAGTGAATGAGAAATAAAAGGCTCGCGGTACTAATTAATATGTGAAACAAATGTGAACCAGTCAAGAAATAATGAACTTGAATAGAGTATAAACAAGTTTGGAGGTCCATTATTAGTCAATAATAAAAGGTAAATTTTAGCAAAATTTTGTTTTTACAAAATGAGAGCTTATCCTATATGTAACTGGAAAGCTGGAGTCAAGATTATATTGGTGCAATTTCAGCCTTTTTACAGACTAGACTTAGGAATGCTCAATAATGAAAGATGCACCTGATTTTTTAGATGCAGAAATGTTTACACATGTAGATCAAAAATATCCAGCGGCTCATACGTTTTCTCCACGTAGAAGCTTGTGTCAAGGATGAGAGTATACTGTGAGATATATGTTTGATAATAGGTATTTAGAAATTTAAAGTTATATAATTTTTATTATAATTGTGTTTCCATAGGTTGACAATGGAAGTTGAATTTAGTACCGTGAGTCCTACAGAACCACTCTGTAACACAGTACAAATGGCGGCCGATTATAAATGTACAATGACATAGAGAGTGTCAAACGCTGTTTTGGTAGCACTAAATTTAGGATCTACGCGTTTTTTCTTATGCGAATAGAAAATGGTAACCTATTTAATTGTTGTATATCTTTTTTATTACTCAGACATTAATATTTGACCAAAAGTATCGCTGAAAAACGTATGTACTAGATAATCTCTACTGTACTATAGTTTGATTATTTTGAAGCGAATGGACAGAGTTTTTATTTTTTCTTTTACTTTTTTTACTTTAAGCATGGTTCATATTTTGATTGTAAGCTGTTTGTTAGATGGTCCTGCAATTTTAAAGGGACTGATTACGTATTTTTAAAGAGTTTTACCATTAACAAGTTTGATGGAAAACATGTTAGTTTAAAATAGGTCCAATCAAGTTATGGACTATATGTTAATTATTCAATTGTAAAGTACATCATGGCAAAGATTTTGTATCGAGAAAATGAAAACATTTAGTCGTTCAGACTGAAAAAGTAACCTATATTTATTTGTCTCGACTTACAGCTAATGTTGATGTTGATGACTCCTATTAACTATGGGGGCAATCAGAAAGAAATGAATTGGACCGAGATACGACACGTGCAGCCCTGAGAACTACTGGGCGAACCACGTGCATAGGGCATGCAATCTGTGTATTACCGTCACTATCAGTTGGGGGAATGTACATAATAATTATGTTTTACACCGTAGTTCAATATCCATGAAAATAAATCTTTTCTAGGTCAAAAACAAAATATGTTCGTGTGCATCTGATTACAGGTAAACACTAATATTATTTATTTTCACGAAACCATTTGACGATTTTGTTATTTCTCTCTAGCAACGACGGGGCATCTAAGTATTATGTATGATGTTTATATACTTAACTTTTGTCTATGATTGTAAGTTGTATGGTTATTTGAAAATACATATTTAACTTTTATCCAGCTGTTTACACAGTACTTCGCAACATGTCCTGTTGTGACATGGGCCAGGTAGGCAAGTATTTTTCCATTAGAATTATTCATATTATGTTGTGACATGGGTCAGGTACGCCGAAATATATATATATATATATATATATATATATATATATATATATATATATATATATATATATATATATATATATACAGATATTTTGGTAAATAATTTCATTCTTGTTCTAAAATTCCTGTTCTAAAGATCAGTCTGAGTTGACAGTTGTGTTGTTGAAATCAGATATAATTTGAGAGGAATTATTTATTTTAAATATTCATTGGAATTACTAAAGTGCTCATTTACTTTTGGATTAATACATGATTTGTGGATTATGTGAACTCATTCAAATACAGTCTGGATTACATCTTTGTGGCACATCATAACATTCAAGTTATTGGAATTCATTCGGAACATTATATTATTTTGGACTTATGATTAGGACATTTAGGATTATAGAGAATTTAATTCACAAATTGTAAGTGTCTTTTGAATTTTCACTTTAATTGTCTGGAAATAAATTGCTTGTTGTTTTACTTGATTTTATTGATTTAACTTTCTTTCTATTGCATATTTTAAGACCTAGAGTCGTAACAAAAATCAGGGGCTCGTCCGGGATTTGAATTTGTTTAAAACATTTCAGAGATATTAAAAATTGACTTCGAAATTTAAATTTACTTTTTTGGAATTTTCATTGTCCCTGGTAAAGATTTTTACTTCACACTTTTGAGAAATCTTTAGTGAAACCAGCAAGAATTCACAATATCATCTAATGTTGAGAACTTTGTTTCAAATCCAACACAGGTATGGTTAGAGTCTATGAAAAAGGATGAGTTGTTCGAGCTTGACAGACATTATGATATCTTTAACAAAGCAAGAGATAAGGATGGTATATTTTGATTCAGTATTTGGTGGGAAAGGAAATTTTGGATAATAGTGCTTTCAGTTTGATTGGAAAGTCCGTATCTGGTTTTGAAATTGGAATTAAGAAAGCTTCAGCTTCAGAGAGAAATTATGGAAATGCAAATTCAGAAAGAGAAAGAAGAAAATGAAATGCAGATTCACAGAGAGAGAGAGAGAGAGAGAGAGAGAGAGAGAGAGAGAGAGAGAGAGAGAGAGAGAGAGAGAGAGAAGAGGGAAATGAAGGCAAGGAAAATGCAAATGCTGACAGAAAGAAAGATGAAACGGAAATGCAGTTGCTGAGAGAGAGAGAGTAAGGGGACAGGCAGATGAAGAGAGAAGAAAGGGAAATGCAATATAGAATAAAAGAATTGGAACTGACAAGCGGAGCCGTCCTCTCCCCCCCCCCCCCTCTTTACACACAAGTTCAGATTTTGATGTTACCATATATATTAGGCTAGTATCCCCATTTCAGGAGAAAGAAGTAGATAAATACTTTCTTCATTTTGAGAACATTGCTGAAAACTTGAAATGGCCAAGACAGCATTGGACTTTGTTACTACAACGTGTACTTATTGGCAAAGCTCGTGAAATGTACACTTCACTGTACACTACACTTCACTGTCGGTACAACAAAGTACTGATTATGATGTGGTTAAGGAGTACATCTTGAAGGGTTATGAGTTGGTACCTGAGGCATATCGAAAAAGGTTTAGGAATTGTAGAAGAAAAACTGGACAAAGTCATGTCGAATTTGCAGGGGAAAAAGAACAACTATTTGATAGGTAGTGCTCTGCCAAGAAGGTTGATCAAGACTACGATAACCTCAGACAGCTCGTATTAATTGACGAGTTCAAGAAGTACATCCATGGTGATGTCAAGACCTATCTCGACCAACAAACAGTGGAAACTTTGGAAAAAGCTGCTCGCATAGTTGATGATTATTCCTTGACTCACAAAATTTAATTTGTCAGTAAGTCTTCCTCTCAGCAGTTTTCTGGGGAAAAAATCATCTCAGTCTCAAATGAGTACTTCTAAATCTCAAAACAGCACAACTGTTTGAAATCAAACATTTAAAAAAAAACTGATCAGAAATACATATCTCTTCCTACGTGCACTTATTGTAAAAAGAAAGGGCACGTCATTTCTGATTGCTACAGGTTGAAAAAAAAACAACAGAATAAAGACAGAGCCATTCCAAATGTTCTTATTGCAAAGAGGTCAATGTCACAGTCTTGTGTTGAAAGCAGTACAATTGTTGGGTCAAACAAACCCCAGTCTGATTCTATTTTGGAGACTTATGAATCATTCATGTCAGAAGGTTCTATATCACTTATTGGTGATTCTTCCAAGCCTATCCCTATTAACATTTTAAGGGACACAGGAGCTTCTCAGAGTCTTTTATCATCATGTACTTTGCCTTTGTCTGAGAAGTCTTCTTCTAGTGAAAGTGTTCTTATTCAAGGAGTAGAGTGCGGCTTTGTAAATGTTCCTCTCCATTGTGTCAATTTGGCCTGAGACTTAGTTTCCGGACCTGTGACTGTTGGGTTAGTGACTTCTTTACCCATAAAAGGTATCCGTTTGTTACTAGGCAATGACATAGCTGGAGATAAGGTCATGGTTAACCCACTTGTAACTGACAAGCCTTTTGTGGATCAAAAAGTTGTTCCTATTGAGATTGACATCCCTGATTTGTATCCTGCTTGTGCAGTTACCAGAGCTATGGCAAAAAGAGTTCTTGAGAATGACGTTGATCAGGAAATTATTCTTTTTGCTTACACATTTATTGGTCAGTCTTTTGATGATGTCATCTTTTCTCCTAGTATTGATCACAGTGATCCACTTTTTACTACTCATTCTCTCTATTTTAATCAGGTGACAAAAGATAATCACTTATGTCGAACAGGAACAAGATCCTGAGATCTCCTGTCTGTTTCAGAGGGCTATTAGTGAAACTGAGGCCACACAAGTCTCAGATTCTTACTTTGTGAAAAATGGTGTCCTTGTGAAAAAATTGAGACCACCTGAGGTACCTGCTGGTGACGAGTGGTCAGTCAGCTATCAAATTGTCGTTCCCAAGTCATATCGACAGGAAATTCTTAGTCTAGTGAATGAAACTCCCTTGGCTGGTCATTTAGGAGTCAATAAGACTATCACAAGACCTTGAATCATTTTTATTGGCCGAAACTTAAAAGTGATGTTTCTAAATACTGTAGATCTTGTCACACTTGTCAAATGATAGCAATCAGAAGATACCTAAGGCTAATCTGCAACCTATTCCTGCATTTGACGAAACATTTAGCAGAATAATGGTAGACTATGTCGGTCCTTTACCTAAGACCATGTCAGACAACCAATACTTGTTGACTATAACGTGTGCGTCTACAAGATTTCCAGAGGAAATTATTTTGAGAAATATTAAAACTAAAACCATTGTAAAAGCTTTTGTAAAAATATTTTTTACACTTGTTGGCCTTTCAGAATCTGTCCAGTCTGATCAAGAGTCAATTTTTTTGTCTGGAATTTTCCAATAAGTTATGCATGAGTTAGGCATCCAACAGTTTAAATCTTCTTCCTATCACCCTGAAAGTCAAGGGGATTTGGAAAGATTTCATCAAACTTTGAAAAATATGATTCGGTCATATTGCTTTGATACAGGAAAGGATTGGGATGAGGGTGTTCATTTGTTGTTGTTTGCTGTTAGGGAATCAGTTCAAGAGTCATTTGGGTTCAGTCCTTTTGAATTGGTTTTTGGACCATTGAAGTTATTAAAATAGCAACTTCTTTCAAATGAAGATTCAGAGATTAATTTTCTTGACTATGTCTCTAATTTCAAATATAAGTTGTCAAAGGCTTGTGAAGTAGCAAGAACTAATATTCACTCTACTCAGTCAAAAATTAAATTAAGGTATGACAGAAATACACAGGAAAGGGGTTTTAAACCTAGTGATAAAGTTCTGGCTCTCTTGCCCGTACCTCAAAATCCCCTTCGGGCTAAATTGTATGGTCCTTATTCAGTTGAAAAGAAAGTAATTGACTTAAATTATATCATTAATACTCCTGAAAAGCGGAAACAGAAACAACTTTGTCATTTAGATATGTTGAAGGAGTATTTTGACAGAGATAGCCCAGTTAATTATTCAATCAATTTGGTTGTATCTGTCACACACAGTAAGGATGTTAACGATGGGATACAATCTGACTGTAGTGATTCTGGTTTAATCAAACTTTGGAATTTAGAAATATTAAACAATCTGCACCAGAAATTGTCACATCTACAACAAAAGGAAAGGAGTGAACTAAAACAACTATTACATGAGTATGAGCACTTGTTTCCTGATGTTCCTACAGGAACAAATAAAATCTTGCATGACGTTGATATGGTAGATTCTACACCTTCTCAAAAACAGGAATATTTGAAAAAAGAAATTAAATATTTACTGGAGAATGATTTTATAGAACCAAATAAAAGTAACTGAAGTTCACCAGGTATTCTTGTGCCAATACCAGATAATACATTCCGCATGCGTGCTGACTATAGAAAAGTCAACAGTGTCACCAAAACGGATTTATTTCCAATGCCAAGAATGGATGATTGCATTGATAAAATTGGAAATGATAAATATGTCACCAAGTTTGTAACATGGGTCATGTACGCGTGTGTGTGTGTGCGTGTGTGTGCGTGCTTTATATATATATATATATATATATATATATATATATATATATATATAGAGAGAGAGAGAGAGAGAGAGAGAGAGAGAGAGAGATTTTGGTAAATAATTTCATTTTTGTTCTAAAATTCCTGTTCTAAATATCAGTCTGAGTTTGCAGTTGTGTTGTTGAAATCAGACATAATTTGAGAGGAATTATTTATTTAAAATATTGATTGGAATTACTAACGTGCGCATTGACGCTTGGAATAATACATGATTTTGGGATTTATGTGAAATCATTCAAATACATTCTGGATTACATCTTTGTGGTACATCAGGACATTCAAAGCTATTGGAATTAATTCAGAAGATACTATTATTTGGCACATGCCATTAGGACAATTAGGATTATTTGGAATTTAATTCACAAATAGTAAGTGTCTTTTGAAATTTCACTTTAATTGTCTGTAAATAAACTGCTTGTCGATTTTACTTCATTTTATTGGTTTCACTTTCTTTCTGTTACATATTGTAAGACCTTGAGTCGTAACACTAATCACGCACCAACATTTACTTTTCGGACAAAAGTAGGTAAGCACAAGAACTTTGCTACGGTGCACTTTACAATGCGTAATTAATACAAAATCCATTAATATGGACAGATAGGTCGTTTTCTATCTGTTTTTCCTATGTCAAAAATTTTTAAAAATACGTAAACAATCCCTTTTATAGTATTAGAAATCATTACTTTTCGTTTCCACTACTTCGTTCAGTCATCATAAAAATATAGATGAATTTTCTTTTAAAAACAACGCAATTATTCAGATACAAACTATAAATGGTCGTTCAACTTTAAAAAAACAAAAAAAAATTCATGTTAGTAATATTTAACACTGTTACCGTTTAACTGGATTTCGTTATGATGTCTCCAACGCTCCCGTGTTCAAATATATGTTGTGTGCAATATTTTCATTGCTTTTCAAGTGTACTTTAATGTCTGAGAAGATATCGTTATTTAATTTTATTATTGACATAATAATCTTATAAGTACGGTACTACTCCATTTTCATGCTGTTAGACTAGGAGGTAGCTGCAATAGATTACATTTGGAGATAATGTTGTGTAGGTTTATCATCTCCATTATATGATGTAGGTCAATTGTTTATGGACATTATAGGGGTTTTATATTAACATTCAAAGCTTAATTATCAATAGGGTCTTAAAGAGATGATACTCTACCACATGAATACTCTAAATATGATGATACTCTAAACATGAATAACAAATAATACAGACATCTTTATCAGCAACTACTAGTTAGCAAATAAGTGTAAACGAGAACGTTATACCCCTAAAATTACTTTTTTTATTTCATTCTCTTAGTACCAATGTTTTTTGAAGAAAGCGAAGGGATATTGTGATTTTGCCAGTCCGTTCCTACGTACGCGTGTGCATCATCCCGTACAAAATGTGGCATAACCCCTCATACACTGTTCGGGATGTACTTAAATCTTCAGAATTTGATTAGAGTGGTATTGTTATGGGTGGGGGGAGGAGGGAACAAGAAGAATGCATAATCAATCATGTATTTGAGTGTATGTCGTAAGTAGTATGCAGTGGATTGGTTATTTTATATTTTATCTTTTAGTTTTAGTCGTACTCATCCTTTGTCTTGTGATGCACGTGTTTTATCTGTATATATTTATGTTCTCTATTTTGGCATGTATGCTGCAAGATGCTTGTGACTAATAAATGAATTGGTTCCGCGAGGGGGGGGGGGGGAATAGGCTTTGTTTGCTGCATAATCACCCTGTAAGGTTTGGTGTATGTATGTTATTTTTTGTGTTTTTTTATTTTGTTATTGTTTTTTATAAATAAAATAGTTTACTAATTATCAGTAATGGAGCAAACCGTTGATGCGACTTCACAGCCACTCTGGCTTTATTTACGCATAGGTAATGGAGCAAACTGTTGGGCAGATGCGACTTCACAGCCACTCCGGCCTTATTTACACATTAGTAATGGGGCAAACTGTTGGGCTGATGCGACTTTACAGCCACTCTGGCCTTTTTTACACATCAGTAATGGAACGAACCGTTGATGCGACTTCGCAGCCACTCTGGCCTTTTTAACACATTACTCTGGTCTTATTTACACATGAGTAATGGAACGAACCGTTGGGCTGATGCGACTTCGCAGCCACTCTGGCCTTTTTTGCACATTACTCTGGCCTTATTTACACATGAGTAATGGAGTAAACTGTTGGGCTGATGCGACTTCGCAGCCACTCTGGCCTTTTTAACACATTACTCTGGTCTAATTTACACATCGGTAATGGAGCAAACTGTTGGGCTGATGCGACTTCGCAGCCACTCTGGTCTTTTTTACACATTACTCTGGTCTTATTTACACATCGGTAATGGAGCAAACTGTTGGGCTGATGCGACTTCGCAGCCACTCTGGCCATTTTTACACATTACTCTGGTCTTATTTACACATCGGTAATGGAGCAAACTGTTGGGCTGATGCGACTTCGCAGCCACTCTGGCCTTTTTTACACATTACTCTGGTCTTATTTACACATCAGTAATGGAGCAAACTGTTGGGCTGATGCGACTTCACAGCCACTATGGCCTTATTTACACATCAGGCTTCAAGACTAGCCGAGCATGACATAATTACCAACGAAGATGAACAATTCAATCGTGTGTGTTTTTGATGTTGCAAAGGTTAGGGACCATTTTTACGATAACCACCTGGAGATAGAAACAAAAAAACTATTCTAACTGAGGTACATGTCTTCACCGGCATAAGCAGTGTTAATTTTGTCTTTGAAACACCTGCAGTGAGGCATTGTTGCTGATATAGGTCAACGCAGATCTGATGATACATTTCGGATTTTATCAATAAAAATAACGCAAAGATGGACTTGTCTGAAAAATGGGTGAACAATGTTCATGCACTGGCTTAAATACAAAATGTTGACATAGTCAGTTACGCATAAAAATTGGGTCATGTTGACCTACTTTTCGTTTGATAGTGGTTTTCAGGATCTATGCACTTATTAAGTTTAATGCCTATATATGAAACAGAAACCTAGGAAATAACCTAAACATAAAAAATGTACAGTCACTAAAGCCTAATAATTAGGTCAAAATGACCTATGTTTGATATAGTGAACTAGTACTTCTCATGGTATATGAATATTGTATGTGTCATGACTGTAGAAGCAGTAGTGTCTGAAAAACTGACTGAAACATATAAGGTAAACTTTTCAAACGCCAACGCCGGCGACTTCAACATGTGTGTTTGTGTAGGGGGGGGGTAGGGCGGGGGGGGGGGGGGCCAGCATTGATCCTCTTACACTTTCGTGCGGGCGAGCTAAAATTATGCCGAAAGTAGACAGATGACTATTCAAACTTTTATCAGAATATATATGTATTTTTCGGGGTATGTAATTAAGTTCCGGATTTTGAGAGAAAGTTGTATTTAGGACCAATTATTGTTTTATGGAGTAGTCCTAAAATGCTTTGATTTATCCCAAAACTAATGCTACCATAGATTGTAGCCTCTGTTTTCTTCAATTCTGTGTGTGTGGGGGGGGGGGGGATTTTTCTCCTGGCGATACTTAATGTACCAAATATATATGGCTACACTAAAGTAAACAATAAACTTGGTGACTAAATGATAAAAACACGGAAAATGGACAGACAACATCTTCAATGTTTTCTTCCATATCATAAATCTTCGTTGTGATTGAAAGCACACAAGGTGTGTGAATGAAAGAAGAGAGGAGCTCCTGAGATGTTCTCTTTCTTTCATCCATGATTTTATCATCGACTGATTTCATCCATGTGTTAACCAGTTAGAAGTCGAAACTTGTTTATTTGTAAACTTAATTTCCTTGCTAGGTATCCAATCAGCTGTTTTCCAGTTCTGTGATAAATAGGGTTTTAAAATAGCATTGCTTTTCTTTGGAGAGAGATTTGTATCAAGAAAAGGTATACTAACATTTCTTTCCCAATCTTCGAAAAGATTTATAATACGGAAGACAGGACTGAAAATTTACACTCCAAATGTGTTGTTCTTAAGTGTATTCATATATATTTGATACGGGAAGTATCACCAAGAGAAAAATAGCTCCCCCTTCCCCCACACCCTTATAGAATGGTGTATCTCAAATATTCAGAGATTAGTGAGATTGTAAAATGATTACAAATGAATGTGAAAGAGCTCTGAGTCAATCAAAGATTTCACATATCGTTGCTGATAACCCGTATCTTAAAATATGAATACGGATTCGTGCAATATAGAGAAGAAGAAAAATATTTTACAATTAAAGTGTCACTTCCTCAAGTATTTTTATAAACATAGACCATAGACTATAGAACAAGTTTATGTCTTCAAAATATGATATTTACAACAGAGGTGACACAAATTAAAAGGGTAATGAAACACTTCAGTGACTTATTCGGCAACATGAAGAGAAGCACATGCACGCTATATGGAAAAATGTTATGGCCACTCGGGAAAAGTGTGCCAAATAAATCAACTGAAGAGAAATAAGGAAAAGTGGCTGTCTGGTGTCAGCCATTTTAAAAATAAATAGCTGCACAAAGTTGATATATACACGTACTTGTTACCTTGATCCTTCACGCTGCAGCAGAACTTATGTTCCTCGTGCATGAAGTTTTTATTTACAATCAACTATATTGGTTGATAAACGTGTCAGCGTGGAGCAGATACCAGACCCGAATTTTCGGAAAGTGGTACACAGTGTATTGACCAGCTATAAAAGTCTTGTAATAACTTTATGTCTCCCGTAGAACGTTCTTAATGGACAGCATATTAATCAAACTTGTCGAAGACAATGGTAGTCGTTGGTTTGCAGAATTTAAATTTATTGCTCGTAAAGTTCACGAAGATTTAAAATTTGTTATACATGCATGATTCGGACTAGAATAACAAATTTGATATCACAGAACAAGTAATTTACAACAACAAAAAAAAAATAAATAATAATAATAAATCTAAACCTACTCTGAGACATATTTATGACCTCTTAATCATAAATGGAAATTTTGGTCCGTTTTCATAATAACTCTCATATACAAAAAACAAGCCTACACCTATTAGCGATGGGTCCATCGTAAAGGGTCTAGCCCACAATTATTTGCTCCATGGGGACTTGTGTTGAGAAACGAAAGTTAGAAGAAGATGGGCATTCAAAGGTCATGACTCCTGTAAATGTTGACGTGGAATGCTTGAAATTAACTCATTCGGGGACTTGTCAGTACAAGCATCATTCCATGTAAAGAGATTAAGCTGATCGACAAGTGCCATTACACTATCCAAAATGGAGCAGACGAGAAAAACCATCAGAGAAACATTTAGGTCTTTGAAAGAATTTTCACATCATATTATATCATGATGATTCTTGTGATTTGTTGAATAGAAGCAACATTCCATGAAAAGATATGAAATTGATGGAGAAGGGCCATAACTTTTTTCAGAAATGTGTAGACGAGATAAATCCCATGCAAGACACATCCAGGTTTCTTAAACAATGTTCAAATGAAATCGCTTCAGAATATTTTGAATGGTGCTATGCTAATTACTAGCAAGATCCCAAGTGAAGATATAAAATTGATTGACAAGGAACATAAATCTGTACAAAATGAAGTTGACGAGGCAAAATTCATACTAGGCACATCTAAGTCTATGAGACAATGTTCACGCCAAACTGCATCAGAATATGTTCAATGGTTCGTTGTAGATGTGATGTTTATTTTCAAAGGCCATAACTCTATCCAAAATTGAGTTGATGAAACGAAACGCAAAAATGTACGTCTAGGTCTATAATACGATATACACATCAAATTCCGTCAGAACATGTTGAGTGTTTCCTGACCTGCTGGTTGCAAGATTCTGCTGTACACTCTTCACAGTGGGTCACCTTTCCTTGATAGGATAAAACCGCTGCCACAACGCTGTAAATTTGGTGGTAAAAATGCCACATGGAGAGGAAAAGTTAGGAATTCTTTACTTGCATTGATGTCACACAGGGCTGACGATGTTACTAGGTAGCACGCGGCAGACGTCACAATATGTCTATAGCGTCACAATGCAGCGCATCTTTAACTGCAAAAATGGCCCCCTTATTAAACTCAGTCCAAATTCGTGTGAGCACGTGTTTTTCGGCGGTACCTTTATTATTGGAGCATGATAGGAAAGTGCCAGTAACAAAGATTGTTCAGAACAATTTCAAGCCAACTTCTCAGAAAGGTCACATCTTAATAGAACATTAACTTACATCTCTGATCAGATAATAATTGTTCACATTTTGACATTGTCGTCCCCCCCTCCCAAAAAAAAAAAAGAATGTAAAGGTGTTCCACCCCCAATACCTACGTAGTTTTTAATAAATTAATACAAATGACCCACAATCCGCAGTCACACCCGTGCTTTATTATTTGCTAATTATTTATCTATGGGGATATATACATCGTATATACACACGAGTGAAAATCCGCTAAGACCTCTTTTAGATTGCAACGGATTTTCGCCCCTGGCTTGCGACGAAAAACTATATAGGGAACATAATCATTTTTAAATGTCTTTGGTTTTTGTATTGTAAGTCGTTTTAGTCCGCAATATACTATACAGTTCTTTTTCGTAATCCTAATTAAATACACAATTATAAATTTGCAAACACTGCGATAGAAGAAATGTTGTTGCTGCTTTGTATTTTTTCTCCAGTAATTTTCATTCCTCTAATAGGGTCACAGTCATTAGAAATAGTCAAGGAACACAAAACAACACGTCATATTCAAACGTTTACAGCCTCAACGCGTGCTATATTTGCTACAAAAATGTTATCTCATGCAATATTATCGCGAGTAAAATATTTAAAAAGAAATTATACTTAGTATTAATTTATTCCACATGACAAGGGTATTGGGCGTGGTTTACAAACATTTTTTTTTCTTCTTTTTTTTTGTGCGAAAATGTCCACGGGTACGAAGTTGCTATCTGATCAGAAACGTAAGTT
The DNA here is from genome assembly GCA_029931535.1 of Margaritifera margaritifera. Lineage (NCBI taxonomy): Eukaryota > Metazoa > Mollusca > Bivalvia > Unionida > Margaritiferidae > Margaritifera > Margaritifera margaritifera. The sequence continues at coordinate 1,152,338 of JAQPZY010001569.1, forward strand.
TACCCTCTGTTACGATGGAACCGTTTTGAGACGTTGGGGGTAGTCATCACAGACAAACATTGTCACTCGTGCTTTTCTTTCATATTATCAAAACAAAGTTATAGCCAAAAAACATGTACAAAAAAAAACGTGTTTTGACAGAGTTTAGTAATCGTAAACGAACGCATAACAGCACGTTATATTCAAGCGAGTAAAGACGCCTTGTGCTTTCTTTGTTGTGACGATGTTCTCACGTGCAATCTGGTCACGAGACATATGATTCAATAAAAAAAGAATATTTTATATTAATAAAGTCAACAGATGTAGATTTTTTGTGTAATTTACGGACCTAATTTTATGTACAAGTGTCATTATATCATGATGACGCATACAACGGGCCGCTATATTTAACCGTATATTATCTACTGAAGTAACATGACGGACTGAAGGTTTTTGTTTATAAATATCCCTGTTCCCATGTGAAAAAGACCATGCTACTGGTTGAGTAAGTTTCAGTTGGAACATGCACCTATGGTCAGGGCGCCAAAACACACACTAAGGTAATGAGAGAAATACGTTTATGTTCTATTACGTTTGGACCTTTAGGAGAAGTTGACGATAGTGGTAAAGAACAATTTTTGTCCCGAGCTTCTTTCTATATAATAGCAAATAAAAAGCACTATTGCCTAAAAAAGAATACAAAAATATGTATCTGGATAGAGTTCTCGACTTCTCTCTAGTATAACTTTCACTTCTTTTATCAATAATTATTTTTTCTCTTTCGCGTCGATAAGTGTCTTTCAAAGTTAGGCCTTTGCAGGGACATATAAAAGAGGTTGGGGAGGGGTGCGGAGAGTCCCCTTCCCACCCCCACCCCCTCCCCCCGCCAACAACAAAGTAAGCTGGAAACTACCAGAACGTTTCCAAGTGTAAGTTTTCTTTACAATCAGATGGTTAAAAGTATGCTTTGGAAACGTTTCAAATGTGGGAGCTTCTGGAGACTTCGCCCACTGGGCCTCCACTAAGCGATCCATCCCACAGACCACCCAACTCTCAACCCCCACGCTATTTCTGGATCGGCCAGCTTTGACGTTTTATTCATCAACCACAACGTTTTATCTTCAGCCTCTAATAAGGTACACACAAACTAGTATCATTACAGTCCTTTTTTGATTGAAACAAAACAAATGACGACGTTAAAATGTCTTTTCTGTGGTTATATGTTTGATGCGCCTTGACTGGCCATAAAATTGAAATAGCTTGAAAATTACATGTCAAATCTGCAAATTATAGAGCTTATACGTGTTCATTTGTGAGTGCAAACTTGTACATGTACATTTTGCAACCGGAAAGTCTCAGTCATAATTTCTTTCATGCTATATTTAGATTCTTTTGAAACAACTTGTTATCAGGGTAGATTGAACATTGAATACAAGGTCACTAGTCTCCTATGTTCCACAAAATGCTATAACGAGAAAACCGTGAGAGTGACGTTTCAGTTATGTGCGAGTGGGATCTAGAATGAAGACGAAACGGTTAGCTGTTCGATTAAAACGGACATTTTTCTATATGTATCACGTTTCGAAAATCTAAAAATGTGATTCGACTCATGTATCGATTTTCATTTGTTGTCTCTGAACAAACTGCCAGATGTGAAGATTTGGTCACGATATTTCTCGTGAAATCAAGCGATATCTGATTGAGTATGTGAGAGTGTTGAGGTATTATGTATATACATGTATGTTACCTCTTCGGTATATTTAGTTTCATATGACTTAACTTCATGAGAAAGATCAGCACCAAATCTTTACACTTCACACATTTTATTTTCTGAGAGAACTGCAGAAAAATGATGAACGAGTCGAATCATATTCTTGGATTTTCAAAACTTTTTAACAATATAGAGAGATGTCCATTTAAGTTGGACAACTAAATGTTTCGTCTGCATTCGAGATCCACTCGCACATAAATGAAAGGTTCCACTCACGGTTTTCTCGTCATATCATTTTGCGATTGATGACATACATTGTTGCCGTGCAACAACATGCAACTCAGCTATAATAGTATGGTCATACACAGATTTGATGATAGACTATTTATCGATGAGTCTAAGTTTTGATAAACAGGAGATTTGGTTATAGACAAAATATAAATGGAAAATCTCAGTCACAAACAACACGATTGTATTACGGGTTATTAGTGCATTCTGTTGGAGCTTAATCGATCTGAGCACTGTATACACGTGCGTTTTAAAAATCTCTGCATAGTGCATGGATTGAATGTAGATCACCTTGTTTCTGGGTCAGTCCATGTTTTATGGAGGGAACACTCTGACCGTCTTTGGTCGACCTGTTCTGCGATTTCCCTCATACGCCAAGAAGAGGTTTTCATTGGTTCTCGATTATTCCTGAGTGTGCTCGCCCTAATAACTCTAGTTGATCTCTGAACAAAAAACATGGCTGGTCAACGCTCGGCATGTTCCGCCATCTTTGTTCTTGTCTACTCCCCCCTCAGATGTTCTTGATGGTTCTCTAGCAAGATCCTTACCGTTTAGGGCGAGAAGAACCACAAGAGCATTGTACTCGGGTCAAAGAACCTTGTTCTCGTGTCTCGCCCAAGGACACCCTATATGACGGGTAAACCATAAGGTAGCAGCATCTCACATGTCCTCTAAGCACTTTTAAATCTGCTAAATAATATCTGTATACAAATTATTGAAAACTCGTCAACTTGCTGTTTATGAAAATTTCAGTCTTAGATAAAAATTAATCAACATATTCGAAAATTCAGGAAATATTATTCAGGAGTTGATACCAGAAAAACTTTAAAATGAGGGGGAGGGAGATAAAAATGGTCTGTAAATACCAAATCTGAAGACAGTCAAATTCGATGGGCAGTCAAGGGACAGTAAACCGACTGTACATTCGTAACATCCCAATAAATCATGGAGAGCATAAGACGCAATGTATGTGTAGCTAATCTGTGTTATTTGCAGAAAAATCACTCAATGTGTCTAACTATTACGTCAGCCAGGTCCGTTCTAAACTTACAGAAGAAAAAAAAATCCAGAAACACTTGAATGCACAAATTTTGAAGATGAACGAGTGTTTCTGCAAACACTTTTAAAAAAAATAGAAATATGCTCATAAACACTGATGCATATATACAGTACTTGAAGTAACCTTACGCAAAGTGTTACAGACAGAAGTATGATATATATAATATAATAACAAGGGTAACACTATGTGCCTCTTCCACTGTCGTGTTGTGGCAAAACAATAGTTGTTTCGCCTGTTTCATATATCTCTGTAAATTCGTGACCTTTAGATCGTCTGATTAATTTTTACCTATGCTAAGCTCACAGAAAAATTATACCCAGACTCAAGATATATTATCTTCAGTTGAGTCTACATACAAATGTTTTTGTTTTATTTCACGTCGCCTATTGGTCAATAGAAGATATAGTAATCAATGACAGGGTATGGCCGGTCCTAGGTAATACATTCGATTGGAAAACATCGCTCGCCCCTGTCCGTAAAGCTGAAAGAGTCCCATATAGTACTGGGCGCAGTGATTTACATCAAATCGATGTAAACTCTTTACCGGAAGCAACATTGATTTCCATAAAAGGAGTGACATTATTTGTTCACCATAGCAGCCAGTATGATAGAGTTATAGTTTCTATAAATAGTTCTTAATATAGCGGGCGGGCGCTACCCGAGGTTTTTTTTCGGGTTCGACGGAAATGGCAGAGTGGTATTCCAATTGCAATAAATCCGTTTTAGAACGACCTCATCGTCAGCTACACTAGAATACATGTGCTAGTTTTTACTGTTGATTATGAAAGCATTATGATTATTGTAATAAATTATTTGCAAGAAAATATAAACATGCTAAAAGACAAATAACAAAAAAGAAGAACTCTTTCTGTAAGAGCTGATATTAATAAGTTGTGTGTTAATTGTTTCTCAGTATGACTTGGTAAAAATGATATATTTTGATGGAGTTATATAGGATCAGCTTCTACCTTGTACTCAACACAGGTAAGTTTATGACCATGGAGTCTTAAAATCATCTGCTAGTGATCTGTAAGAAAAGGGTCTATTGCATTCTGCGGTAAAGATCATATGCCTATGTTCTATAAAGATTCTGCAGGAATTAAGAGGGAGTTGGAAAACAAAATGATAAAAAGAATATGATGAATCTCTATCAGATGATGTTAAATATAAGTATAAAGCCCAAGTCCGTATGATCAACATTTCCAAAGAGATTGTGCCCACGATAACCTGGAGCCAGCATTTAGAAAAGAAAGATACAAGACTTAAAACCGCCCACTTCCTTGACATGAAGTACGTTCCTGTACCACTTTAGCTGAAAATGTAGACCAGGCGGTTCATTTGGTTAAGATGTCAACAAGGTATTTACTGACCTCTGAGTCCAAGGTCAAAGTTGATGACATCTATTCACAACTATATACAACAATGTTGGGGATATTCCACTCGAATGACGCATTTTGTGTTGCATTGTGGATCATTAGATGACATATGTCCTGTTGGGAAATAGGCCATTTACAAAGAGTATATAAGAACTTGATGAACGCATTACAATCCTTCCAATTTTAAATCCTGTGTTAAAAAAATATTCCTGTTTTTATGATCCGTCTGTTTGGAATCGTCAGACTGTTTGGAATCATTTTATGATTAGAGTTTTAGTTGTGCCGTAATGCTGTAATGCTGTAGACATAATTCGAAAGGAATTATTTATTTGAACATTCATTGGAACTACCATAAAGTGCTCATTATCCTTTGGATTTAAATATATAACTTTTGGATATTTGTGGACATTCTCAAAGATACTCTGGATTACGTTATTGTGGTACATCCGTACATTCAAGACTATTATTGTGGTAAGTCATGACATTCAGTTGTTGTGGTACATCATAACATTCAAGACTATTGTTGTGGTACATCATGACATTCAAGACTATCGTTATGGTACATCAGGACATTTCAGACTATTCATTCATTCGGAATATTCATTCATTCAGGACATTCATTCACTCGGAACATTCATTCATTCGGAACATTTCATAAGTTCTGACTTGTGTTTATGACATTCAGGATGATTTGGAATTTAATACACAAATTGTAAGTGTCTTTTGAATTTTCATTTTAATTACAGAGAAATAAATTGTTTGTTGATTTTACATACATTGTTGGTTTCACTTTCTTTCTGTTATATTATTGTAAGACCTTGAGTCGTAATAATATATATATATATATATATATATATATATATATATATATATATATATATATATATAAGTGTGTGTGTGTGTGTAAATCTCTAACAATAATTTAATGTATATATATATTGCATTTCTAAATAGAAATTCAGTGAGTTTGTGTATAGAGCCACTATTAAATTCTGCTTGCCTAATGAGTGAGTTCTCGTGCACCTCGAGTCCTTACCTTCGACATTGTTCCATCCTCTTTTGGGAGGCCAAATGATATATATATATATATATATATATATATATATATATATATATATATATATATATATATATATATATATAAGTGTGTGTGTATGTATCTGTGTGTGTCTGTGTGTAAGCAGAATACTGATGCGGCTGTGTAAATAGCTCCCTATTCCATTTGAATATCTATAGTTATATTACATTCATTAAGATGCAAGTTGAAGTCAGCAATAAAATAATATCCATTTTTTTATTTATTCCACTCATTTTCCAGATTTATGACGTAATGGTTTTCTCTACCTGAAACGGTATTTTTAAACCCTTCTGAGCACGAAATGCAAGCTCAAGCTGTAGTCCCGCAAATCAGATATGAAACTTTAAATATGTCTTAAATATGTCTTCATCGTTAAATTTAGGAAACTGGTAAAGGAATCAAAGTAAAGAATATCCTGAATGTTTCATGATTCAAAGTTTATTTTATTTACAGTTACAGAATGTCAAAATTTCTAGACGTTGAGACTGAGTTTGATTTTTGTGCTCAAAAAGGGTCGAGAATGCGGGTCCTGGTAGTAGGATTTCTGTCAAGCGTTCACTCTAGTATGCTAGATTTTTGCTAATACTGGTGTAGCGATAATTTAATTCACATGGTAATTTAATTCACATGGTAATTTTTTAGTAAAAAAAAACATGATATGCATCAATCAAATAGGTTACCCTTTTATATTCGCGAAGTAAAAACACGTTGTTAATAATAAAAAATAAAATTTTAGCAAAATTTTTTTTTCTTCAAAATGATAGCTTATCCTATATGTAACTGAAAAGCTAGAGTCAAGATTCTATAGTTGCAATTTCAGCTTTTTTACAGATTGGACTTAGGAATGTTCAATAATAATGAAAGAAGCACCTGATTCTTTAGGTGCGGAAATGTTTACACATGTTTCATGCACATGTAGATCAAAAATATCCAGCGGCTCATACATGTTCTCCATAGGTTGACAATGGAAGTTGAATTTAGTACCGTGAGTCCTATAGAACCAGTCTGTGACACAGTAAAAATGACATAGAGAGTGTCAAACGCTGTTTTGGTAGCACTAAATTTAGGATCTACACGTTTTTGCTTATGAGAATAGAAAATGGTAACCTATTTAATTGTTGTATATCTTATTTATTACTCAAACATTAGCATATGACCAAAAGTATGGCTGAAAAACGTCTCAACTAGCTAATCTCTACTGTACTACAGTTTGATTATATTCAAGCAAATGGACAGTGTTCTATCTTTTTTCTTGTACTTTTTTTTCTTCACTTTAAATATGGTTCACATTTTGATTGCAAGTTGTTCGTTGGATAGCCCTTTATGTTAAAGGGACTGATTACGTATTTTAAAGAGTTTTAACATAGAAAAGTTTGATGGAAAACATTTTAGCTTTAAATAGGTCCAATCAAGTTATGAACTATATGTTAATTATTCAATTGTAAAGTACATCACGGCAAAGATTTAATGTCGAGAAAATGAAAACATTTAGTCGTTCAGACCGAAAAAGCAATCCATAGTTGTCTCAACTTGCAGCGAATGTTGATAACTCCTATAAACTACAGGGGCAATAGGACATCAATGAATAGAACCGATATGCAGCTCCGATAATTACTGTGTTGACCACCTGCATAGTGCACGCAATCTGTGTATTACCTTTACTACCAGTTGGGGGAATGTACATGATAATTATATGTTTTACAGCGTGGTTTAATATCCATGGAAATAAATCTTTTCCAGATAAAATAAAATATGTTCATATGCATCTGATGACAGGTAAACACTAATATCGGTTGTTTTCATGGACACACGTGATCATTTTGTTATTTCTCTCTAGCAACGACGGAGCATCTAAGCACGCACCAACGTTTACTTTCTGTATAAGTCGGAACAACATTTTACAATGTGTAATTAACACAAAGCCCATAATTATGACAAGATGGGTAATTTTCTATCTTGTTTTCAAAAAACGAAACGATACATAAACAATCCCTTTCATAGTATTAGAAATCATTATTTTTCGTGTCTACTACTTCGTTCTGGCATCATAGAAATAAAAATTCACTTTTTCTTGTTAAAAAACGCGATTATTCAGATGCAAACTATAATTGGTCTTTAAGCTTTTTTTTTTTTTTTTTTTTTTCTGCAATAAAAATAATACTTTAAAATTAGTAATACTTGACACTGTTATTGTTTAACTGGATTTCGGTATGATGTCTCAAACGTTCCTGTGTGTACAATATTCTCATGGCATTTCAAGTGTACTTTAATGTCTGAGAAGATATCGTTATTTAATTTTATTATTGACATAATAGTCTAATAAGTACGATACTACTCCATGTTCATGCTCGTAGACTAGAAGGTGACTACAATAGAATACATTTGGAGATTATGTTGTTTAGGTTTATCATCTCAATTATATGATGTAGGTCAATTGTTTATGGACATTATAGGGGTTTTATATTAGCATTCAAAGCTTAATTATCAATAGGGTCTGAAGGAGTTGATACTCTACCACATACATAAAAACATGAATAACAAATAATACAGACATCTTTATCAGCAACTACTAGTTAGCAAATATGTGTAAACGAGAACGTTATACCCCTAAAATTCCTTTTTTAACGTCATTCTCTTAGTACCAATGTTTTTTGAAGAAAGCGAAGGGATATTGTGATTTTGCCAGTCCGTTCCTACGTACGCGTGTGCGTCATCCCGTAGATAATGTGGCATAACCCCTCTTACACTGTTCGGGATGGACTTAAATCTTCAGAATTTGATTAGAGTGACATTATATGGGATAGGGGGCACAAGAAGTATGAATAATCAGTCATGTATTTGAGTGTATATTGTTACGACTCTATGGTCTAAGAAAAATGTAACAGAAAGAAAGTGAAACCAACAAATCAAGTAAAAAATCAACAAGCAATTTATTACTAGATAATTAAAATGAAAAATAAAAACAAATCACTTACAGTAATGTGTTTTGAAATCCTAATAATCCAATAAGAATGATTGTTCTAATCACAAGTCCTAAATATAGAATGTTCCGAATTCACGGCTGTGTCCTTGAATGTTATGATGTGCTAATGGTCTCCAAAGTCCTGATGTACTAGTAATCTTGATGTGCTGATGTCAAAATGAAGTATTCCAAAATATCTGAATAAGTTCACTTAAATTCCAAAATCATCAATTAAAAATCCAAAATCCAAAAGTTTGTGAGCACTGTTATAATCCAATGAATATTTAAAATAATTCCTCTCTTAGAATTTGGAATGAATTTTCACGACTGTAATAGCTCTTTACAAGACTGATGGTAATGTCAAAACTGAATAAATGTCCACCAAACATGGTATATATAAAGATTGGTCACATGACAGAATGTTCTAGAACATGAGTCATCTTAATGGAATTTTTACTTGTAAACAAAAATCAACCTATACCTTCAAATTGAGAAAACATATTGATCAAAACAACCTAATTCAAGGACACTAGTTAAACATGTTTTTCCTGATAACATTAAGATTTAAGCAAATATTAAAGTGAAGAAACATTTATAATTTCCTACAATATTTATAATATTATATAAACATCATACATAACACCTCCCCTCATAAAGAAAAAGAAAGATTTATATAATAAAGCTTTCTTTTGAATATACATCTAATACTACAATAACCAAAATTACATAAGAACATGTTTTATGATACTGGACTTAATTACATCAAGCAATATTAGATTTCTATGCACGTGAGAGTGCATCTGCAATCACATTGTCTTTTCCCCTGATGTTTTGATGTCAATGTTATATTCTTGCAATATCAAACTCCATCTCAACAATCTCCGATTTTTATCTTTCATTTTGTTGATGAAAGTAAGGGGATTGTGATCACTGTACACAATAATTGGAGAAAGAGCTGAGGTAACATACACTTCAAAATGCTGTAAAGCCAATATCAAAGCCAAACATTCCTTCTCAATTGTGGAATAATTTTTCTGGTGCTTGTTTAGTTTTTTAGAAAAATAACACACAGGGTGATCTACACCACTTTTGTCTTCCTGAATCAATACTCCACCAACCCCTACATCGCTTGCATCAACAGATAATTTAAATGATTGGCTAAAATTTGGTGCAGAAAGAACTGGTGCATTCTTAAGCATGGCCTTTAACTTGTCAAAAGATTCCTGACACTTGTCAGACCAAAGAAATTTGGTTTTCTTACTCAATAAACTTGTCAAAGGTTCAGCAATTTTGGAAAAATTGGAACAAAATTTCCGATAATATCCAGCCATACCTAGAAATCGCATCAGTTGCTTTTTACAAATTGGAACTTGAAATTCAGAGATAGCTTTGACCTTAGCTTCTATAGGTTTAACTCGACCTTGTCCCACAATATGTCCTAAAAATGTGACACAAGCATGGCAAAACTCACTTTTGCTCAAATTAATTGTCAGATTCGCATCACTGAGTCGATCGAAGAATTTTCGAATATGTTTCCAAATGATCTTCCCAGGTGTTGTTGTAGATAATGACGTCATCGATATAAGCGTCACAATTATCAAGACCAAATGTTATCATGTTCATCAGACGTTGAAACGTTGCAGGTGAATTTTTCATTCCAAACGGCATGACTTTATATTGATAAAGTCCATCTGGAGTTACAAATGTTGAAATTTCTTTTGCCCTTTCCGTCAGTGGAATTTGCCAGAATCCTTTTAAAAGGTCAAACTTGGTGACATATTCCGCATTTCCAATTTTATCAATGCAATCGTCCATTCTTGGGATTGGAAATGAATCAGTTTTGGTGACACTGTTGACTTTTCTATAGTCAGTACACATACGGAATGTATTATCTGGCTTGGGAACAAGAATACATGGTGAACTCCAGTTACTTTTACTTGGTTCTATGAAATCATTCTCCAGTAGATACTGAATTTCTTTCTTCAGATAGTTCTGTTTGAGAGGATTCATCCTATAAGGATGCTGTTTCACAGGCGCAGAATCTACAACGTCAACGTCATGATAAATTTTTCTTGTTCGTTTTGGAACATCAGGAAACAAGTGCTCATAGTCATGTAATAGCTGTTTTAGTTCATTTCTTTCCTGTTGTTGTAGATGTGAAAGTTTCTGGTCTAGGTTGTTCAATATTTCTGAATTCCGAAGATTGGTTATACCAGAGTCACTATAGTCTGATTGTATTCCATCGTTGATATCTTCACTGTGTGGGACAGGTACAACTAAATTAACAGAATAATTAGCTGAGCTATCTCTGTCAAAATATTCCTTTAACATATTTATATGACAAAGTTGTTTCTCTTTCCGTCTCCCAGGAGTGTTAACGATATAATTTAAGTCATTTACTTTCTTTTCAACGGTATAAGGACCATAAAATTTAGCCTGAAGAGGATTCTGAGGTATGGGAAAGAGAGCCAGAACTTTGTCACCAGGTTTAAAACTCCTTTCTTGTGAATTTCTGTCATACCTTAATTTCATTTTTGACTGGGTAATGTGAAGATTAGTTCTTGCTACTTCACAGGCCTTTGACAACTTGTATTTGAAATCAGAAACATAATCAAGAAGATTAATCTTTGAATCTTCATTTGAAAGAAGTTTCTCTTTCAATAATTTCAATGGTCCACGGACAGTATGACCAAAAACTAGTTCAAAGGGACTAAAACCCAACGACTCTTGAACTGATTCCCTAACAGCAAACAACAACAAATGAACACCCTCATCCCAATCCTTTTATGTATCAAAGCAATATGATCGAATCATATTCTTCAAAGTTTGATGAAATCTTTCCAAAGCACCTTGACTTTCAGGGTGATAGGCAGAAGATTTAAACTGTTGGATGCCTAATTCATGCATAACTTGTTGGAAAATTCCAGACATAAAATTTGACCCTTGATCTGACTGGACAGATTTGGGAAGGCCAACAAGTGTAAAAAACTTCACCAAAGCTTTCACAATAGTTTTAGTTTTTATATTTCTCAGAGGAATTGCTTCTGGAAATCTAGTAGATGTACACATGATGGTCAACAAGTATTGGTTGCCCGACTTGGTTTTAGGTAAAGGACCAACACAGTCTACCATTATTCTACTAAATGGTTCATCAAATGCAGGAATAGGTTGCAGATGAGCCTTAGGTATCTTCTGATTGGGTTTTCCTACCATTTGACAAGTGTGACAAGATCTGCAGTATTTAGAAACATCACTTTTGAGTTTCGGCCAATAAAAATGATTCAAGATCTTGTGATAAGTCTAACGGACTCCTAAATGACCAGCCAAAGGAGTTTCATGGGCTAAATTAAGAATTTCCTGTCGATATGACTTAGGAACAACAATTTGATAGCTCACTGACCACTCGTCACCAGCGGGTACATCAGGTGGTCTCCATTTCCTCATAAGGACCCCATTTTTCACAAAGTAACACACTGGAACTTGTGTGGCTTCAGTTTCACTAATAGCCCTCTGAAAAAAACAAGATATCTCGGGATCTTGCTCCTGTTCAACGACAAGGGATTGTCGTTTGTCATCCTGATTAGAACAAAGAGAATGAGTTGCCAAAAGAGGATCACTGTGATCAATACCGTTTGATTGATCAATACCTGAGGAAAACGTGACCTCATCAAAAAACTGACCAATACATGTGTCAGCTAAAGGAATAATATCCTGATCAACATCACTCTCAAGAGCTCTTTTTGCCATAGCTCTAGTAACTGCACAAGCAGGGTACAAATCAGGGATTTCAGTTTCGACAGGATCAACTTTCTGATCCAAACAAGGCTTGTCAGTTACAAGTGGATTAACCACAACCTTATCTCCAGCTAGGTCATTGCCTAGTAATAAATGAACACCCTCAATGGGTAAAGAAGTCACTGCCCCAACAGTCACAGGTCTAGAAACTAAGTCTGATGCCAAATTTACACAATGGAGAGGAACATTTACAAAGCCGCACTCTACTCCCTGAACAAGAACACTTTCACTTGAAGAAGACTCCTCAGACAAAGGCAAAGTACCTGACAATAAAAGACTCTGTGAAGCTCCAGTGTCCCTTAATATTTTAATTGGGATAGGCTTGGTAGAATCACCAATAAGTGATATAGAACCTTCTGACATGAATGGTTCATAAGCCTCCAAAATAGAATCAGACTGGGGTTTGTTTGACCCAACAAATGTATTGCTTTCAATACAAGACCGTGACCTTGACCTCGTAGAAATAAGAGCATTTGGAAAAGCTCTGTCTTTACTCTGTTGCTTATTTTTCAACTTGAAGCAATCAGAAATAACGTGCCCTTTCGTTTTACCATAAGTGCACGTAGGAAGAGATAAGGATTTCTGATCAGTCTTATAAGATGTTTGATTCCTAACAGTTGTGCTGTTGTGAAATTTGGAAGTACTCGAATGAGATTGAAATGGCTTTTTACCAGAAAACTGCTGAGAGGACGACTTATTGCCAAATGAAATTTTGTGAGTCAAGGAATAATCATCAGCCATACGAGCAGCATTTTCCAAAGTTTCCACATTCTGCTCGTCAAGATAGGTTTTAACATCACTATGGATACACCTCTTGAACTCTTCAATTAATACGAGTTGTCGGAGGTTATCATAACCTTGATCAACTTTCTTGGCTGAGCACCACCTATCAAATAGTTGTTCTTTATCCCTTGCAAATTCGACATGAGTTTGTCCAGTTTCTTTTCTACAATTCCTAAACCTTTGTCGATATGCCTCTGGTACCAACTCATAAGCTTTCAGGACGTACTCCTTAACCACATCATAATCAGAGCTTTGTTGTACTGACAGTGAAGTGTAGACTTCACGAGCTTTGCCAATAAGTACACTTTGTAATAACAAAGTCCAATGCTCTCTGGGCCATTTCAAGTTTTCAGCTATTTTCTCGAAATGAAGAAAGTATTTATCTACTTCTTTTTCCTGAAAAGGGGGTACTAACCTAATATATCTAGTAACATCAAAACCTGAACTTGTTTTTAAAGGAGTGGAGTGTGCTCTGTTTGCCAGTTCTAATTCTCTTAACTTAAATTGCATTTCCCTTTCTTCTCTTTGCATCTGCATCTGCATTTGTATTTGTCTATCTTCTTTCTCTCTCTCTCTCTCTCTCCATCTGCCTCTCTTCTTTCTCTCTCTCCATCTGCCTCTCTTCTTTCTCTCTCTCCATCTGCCTCTCTTCTTTCTCTCTCTCCATCTGTATCCGCCTATCTTCTTTCTCTCTCTCCATCTGTATCTGCCTCTCTTCTTTCTCTCTCTCTCTCTGAATCTGAAGCTTTGCCAATTCTAAATCCATCTGGTTCTTTAACTCTAATTCCCTTAATTTCCTGTCAGAACCAGATACAGGCTTTCTCTTCAAACTTAAAGCACTATTTTCAAAAATTCCCTTACCTACTAAATACTGAATTAAAATAATCTTTATTTTTTGTTTTGTCAATGATACTTTTCCCTCAGATAGACTGTATTTTCTGGCAAGCTCGAGCAACTCATCCTTTCTCATGCACTCTAACCCCTCCTGGGTAGGTTTTGAAATGAAATTCTGAACATTAGATGCCATAGTAAATGCTTGTTGGTTTCACACAAAGAATTTCTCTATATAAAATCTTTGGCAAAGACAAAAAAAAAAAAAAAAAATTCCGAGACAAAATCAATATGAATTTCAAAAATAACTTTAATATCTCTAATATGCTTTAAAGAAATTCAGATCCCGGAACGGCGAGCCCCAAATTTCTGTTACGACTCTATGGTCTAAGAAAAATGTAACAGAAAGAAAGTGAAACCAACAAATCAAGTAAAAAATCAACAAGCAATTTATTACTAGATAATTAAAATGAAAAATAAAAACAAATCACTTACAGTAATGTGTTTTGAAATCCTAATAATCCAATAAGAATGATTGTTCTAATCACAAGTCCTAAATATAGAATGTTCCGAATTCACGGCTGTGTCCTTGAATGTTATGATGTGCTAATGGTCTCCAAAGTCCTGATGTACTAGTAATCTTGATGTGCTGATGTCAAAATGAAGTATTCCAAAATATCTGAATAAGTTCACTTAAATTCCAAAATCATCAATTAAAAATCCAAAATCCAAAAGTTTGTGAGCACTGTTATAATCCAATGAATATTTAAAATAATTCCTCTCTTAGAATTTGGAATGAATTTTCACGACTGTAATAGCTCTTTACAAGACTGATGGTAATGTCAAAACTGAATAAATGTCCACCAAACATGGTATATATAAAGATTGGTCACATGACAGAATGTTCTAGAACATGAGTCATCTTAATGGAATTTTTACTTGTAAACAAAAATCAACCTATACCTTCAAATTGAGAAAACATATTGATCAAAACAACCTAATTCAAGGACACTAGTTAAACATGTTTTTCCTGATAACATTAAGATTTAAGCAAATATTAAAGTGAAGAAACATTTATAATTTCCTACAATATTTATAATATTATATAAACATCATACATAACAATATCGTAAGTAATATGCCGTGGATTGGTTATTTTATATTTTATCTTTTTGTTGTAGTCGTACTCATCCTTTGCCTTGAGATGCACGTGTTTTATCTGTATATATATATATATATATATATATATATATATATATATATATATATATATGTTTTATGATATATTTGGTCACGTATGCTGCAAGATGCTTGTGACTGATAAATGAATTGGTTTCGCGACGGGTGAAAAATAGGTTTTGTCTGCTGCCTAATCACTCTGTAATTTTTTTTTAAAAGAAGATATTTTGCTCATTACATTATCTGTAACAGAGAAAACCGTTGGTGGGCTGATGCGACTTCATAGCCACTTTGGCTTGTTTACACATAAAATTTGCAGACTAGTCGAGCATGACATCATTATCAACGAAAATGAACACTTTTTACGATAACCATTGGACATAGAAGCAAAAAACTATTCTAACTGAGGTACATGTCTGCACGGGCATAATCAGTATTAATATTTTGCATTTGAAACGTCTGCATTGAACCTGTTAACCCTTTTTCTTTCAGACAAGTCCATCTTTGCGTTATTTTTATTGATAGAGTCGTGTCATCAGATCTGCGTTGACCTATTATCAGCAACAATATCTCATGCGCTGACTTAAACAAGAAATGTTGACATAGTCAATGAAGCATAACAATTAGGTCATATTGACCTACTTTTCGTGTGATAGTACTTTTCAGGATCCATGCACTTATCAAATTTAATGACTATATACGAAACAGTAACATAGCAACTAATATAAACATAAAAATGTACATACTCACTAAAGCGTAAAAATTAGGTCACAATGATCAGTTTTTTGCTATTGTGATCTAGTACTTCTCATGATGTATGAATATTTTACGTGTCATGACTGTACAAGCAATAGTGTCTGAAAAACTGACTGAAACATAGAAGGTAAACTTTTCAAACGCCAATGCCGGCGACTTTAGCATGTGTGTGTGTAGGGAGGGGGGCAGCATTGATCCTCCTACACTTTCGTGCGGGCGAGCTAAAATTATGCCGAAAGCAGACAAATGCCTAGTCAAACTTTTATCAGAATATATATGTTTACTTATTGATATGTAATTAAGTTCCGGATTTCGAGTGAAAGTCGAGGTAGGGGTGAGGGGGTATTGACTAAATTATAAAAGCACCGAATTATAAATCTTCCTTGTGGGTGAAAAAAAATATATATGAATGAAAGAACAGAGGAGCACTTGAGTTGTTCTCTTTCGTTTATCCTTGATTTCATCATTGACCGATTTCATCCCGGTACTAACCAGTTTGAAGTAATTTTTGTAGACCTGATTTACTCGCTAGGTATCCAATTAGCTGTTTTCCACTTCTGTGATAAAAAAAGGATTCTAAAAATGCTTTTCTTTGGGGAGAAATTTGTGTCAAGAAAAGGCATACTAACATTTATTTCCCCAATTTTCTTGAAGATATATAATACGGCAGACAGTGCTAAAGATGGAGTCTGTCCGTCTTCCGTGTTTTTAAAATTTGGTCGCCAAATTTCTTATTTTTGTTTGGTGTAGCCATATATATATATATATATATATATATATATATATATATATATATATATATATATATATATATCAGAGATTAGTGAGATTGCAATTTTTTAAAGATGATTGTGAATGAGGTCAGAGTCAAGTGTAAATTCCTTAAGTATTTTCATAAAAATAGAATATGACTTTAGAACAAGTTTATGTGTTCAAAATATGATATTTACAACACAGGTGACACGAATTAAAAGGTTACTGAAACACTTCAGTGACTTATTTGGCAACATGAAGAGAAACACATGTATGCTATAAGGAAAACTTGTATGGCCACTCGTGAAAAGTCTGCCAAATAAATCGAATTGAAAAGAAATAAGGAAAAGTTGCTGTCAGCTGTCAACTGTCAGCCATTTTTAAAATAAAAAGTCCCACAAAGCTAATATATACACTGGAGCAAAACGTACGTTCCGCGTGCATGAAGTTTTCATTTACAACCAAACACTATTATTGATAAACTTGACAGCGCAGAGCAGATACCAGACCCGAATTTTCGGAAAGTGGTACACAATGTATTGACCAGCTATAAAAGTCTTGAAATAACTTTATATCTC
The DNA here is from genome assembly GCA_029931535.1 of Margaritifera margaritifera. NCBI lineage: Eukaryota > Metazoa > Mollusca > Bivalvia > Unionida > Margaritiferidae > Margaritifera > Margaritifera margaritifera. The sequence goes on from JAQPZY010001569.1 coordinate 1,169,467, forward strand.
CCATAGAACGTTCTTAATGGACAATATATTAATCAAACTTGTCGAAGACAATGGTAGTTGTTGGTTTGCAGAATTTAAATTTATTGCTCGTAAAGTTTACGAAGATTTAAAATTTGTTAAACAAGCATGATCCGGACTAGAATAACGAATTTGATATCACAAAACAAGGAATTTTTTTAAAAAAGTTCTAAACATACTCTGAGACATATTTATGACCTCTTAATCATAAATGGAAATTTTGGTCCGTTTTCATAATGACTCTCATATACAAAAAACAAGCCTACACCTATTAGCGATGGGTCCATCGTAAAGGGTCTAGCCCACAATTATTTGCTCCATGGGGACTTGTGTTGAGAAACGAAAGTTAGAAGAAGATGGGCATTCAAAGGTCATGACTCCTGTAAATGTTGACGTGGAATGCTTGAAATTAACTCATTCGGGGACTTGTCAGTACAAGCATCATTCCATGTAAAGAGATTAAGCTGATCGACAAGTGCCATTACACTATCCAAAATGGAGCAGACGAGAAAAACCATCAGAGAAACATTTAGGTCTTTGAAAGAATGTTCACATCAACGTATATCATGATGATTCTTGTTATCTGTTGGATAGAAGCAACATTCCATGAAAAGATATGAAATTGATCGACAAGGGCCATAACTTTTTTCAGAAATGTGTAGACGAGACAAAACTCCCCAAAAACACATCCAGGTTTTTTAAACAATGTTTAAATGAAATCGCATCAGAATATGTTGAATGGTGCTTTGCTGATTGCAAGCAAGATCCCATGTGAAGATATAAAGTTGATTGATAAGGAACATAATTCTGTACAAAATGAAGTTGACGAGGCAAAACCCGTAATAGGTAGATCTAAATCTATGAGACAATGTTCACGCCAAACTGCATCAGAATATGTCGAATGGTTCTTGGACTATGCCGGTTTCAAGCAAGATTGAAGATGTGATGGTAAATGTCAAGGGCAAAAATTCGATCCAAAATTGCCAAAAAAGGCACATCTAGGTCTATAAGACGATATACACATCAAATTCCGTCAGAACATGTTGCACTTTTCCTGACCTGCTGGTTGCAAGATTCTGCTGCATTCTTTTCACAGTGTGTTACCTCCCTTTGGTAGGTAATGACACTGCCAAAACGCTGTAAATTTTGTGGTAAAATGCCACCTGTTTAAGAAAAAGTTAGGAATTCTTTCCTTGCATTGATGGTACACGGGGTTGACGATGTCACTAGGTAGCACGCGGCAGACGTTACACTATACATGTGACATCAGAATGAAGCATATCTTAGGCGTGATACATAATTTGGTTCTTTTTCTTTCGTTTCTTGTTGAATTTTAATCTGCGATAAAACTAGTAAGGTAGAATCCAGTAAACCTGCTCGTGTACTAATGGGCGGATACTGTGTTCTAAGGTTTCGATGACCCAGGGGTCAAAACAGCCTGAAGGCAGCGTTATATTATGAAAGTGTATGAGATGAGCTGTGAGAAGCGTGGGATTTGCTGTAGTGGAGTTTTAAATGAATGATAAAAAAGAAGAAAAAAGAAAAAAGGAAAATGACTCTGTCAAAATTGAACCTGAAAGGACAAAATTTGTAAAAATCACTTCTATGTGTTTAATGCACTTCACCAACCAAAATGGCATCAAATTATCTTTATGGGTTGCAGATCTTTATCGGTACAAAAGTGTGAACGAGTGGATAGATGGACAGACAAGTAAACGGAATGACGGACCGACGCAAAAGGTGAATAATGTGTGGCTCCCTCATCTCTCTTCGGGGCCGTAATAATTAGAAACAGATTTTATAACTTTGAATAAATGTTTTGACAAACACTTTTGCCATCATTATCATATATATGCAAAATAGTCTTATCTCTGTATCTAAGGTACGGGATTTGAGTCATTACGTCAAGGGAATGACTTAACACGGTAGAAAACTCAGTAGGTTATTAATAAGGAGGGTTAAATGCTTTTAAAATAGCCATTATTATTATTATTATTATTATTATTATTATCATCGTCATGATTAGCATCATGGTTATTACTATTATTATGAGTTTTTTCATCATCTTCATATGACTGCTGTTTTATCTACGGTAATAAAGCCATAAGTAAACATGTTTTAACACTGTATGGCGTCTGTTGAGAATGCGCTTCAGAGTCGTTATGCTGTTTTAGTGAATACAGTTTTTTTTGTGTCATGTGATAAATAGAAACATGCATGAGTGCTGAAATAAAAACACACAAATGACCTCTTCTGAGACATCTTAATCGAGAGTGGTTAATATAAATCAATATACGATGAAGACTCGACGGCTAGAACCCAGTTGGCTCGAACATCCGGGATCGTTCTAACAGAAGTTTAAAGTCCCTGGCAAATGACTAAACGTAATATAGACCTTTATTCCGGAAGTCGAATCTGGGTTTTTCCACACAGCTTGGGATACCTCTCTCTCTCTCTCTCTCTCTCTCTGTCTTTGCATCGCTTTATGCAAAGTAAAGCCCATCGATCACTCGCATATGAAACATTGATGAGAAAGCTAGTTATTTACCAGAATAAATATTATTTTTTTCATTATGTAGGATTCCAATTAACAATCCATGTTTTGGCTATTTATTTATCATTTATCATGTGTGTAAAACATCTAAACGGTTAAAAGTCTCTGAGAAACTTTTTCTCAATCTCTCGAACTACGGATCCTTCGAAATTATTTACTCGTTCCCTTGCAGTTTGAGCAATATTGATTTCACTGTTCTTATAATATATTTGTAAAAGAATACTGAATATATTTTGCAGGAAATAAAACGAGAGAATGTGTAAAACATAATCTAAGTGGCGGTAACATAGCAATTTATTGATGATGAAGTGCATTCTGCGGTCTAAATCCGTGAGATCTGAATTAGTTACTGCATTTAATCCTTGTGAATTTGGAAAGGCGTAGATTCGACACAAATTTATACCTTTTGAAACTTAGACGTTTTGGAGTGGTTTGTGTTTTGTGTGTATTTGGATTAATGTATTAATGTGTGATGTTGTAATGAGGTTGATGAAAGCATGTTTGTGAAATAGAACCAAGACTGTTGCTCTCACTATCTTTTACAACTATTTTCGCACCAAATCTATGACACAATGTCAGAAAACTGTATCCTACATGTACATTCTGTTAAATAAGAAAATGGATTAAGATCATTATTAGAAACAACTTTTGACACATTCTTTTGATTTTTAATGGTAATTGCAAATCTTTACAGTTAATACATACAGAACAAATAAACTACACATTTTACTTAAACCTATTGTCCTTTCTATTTGTATAACCTTGACTTCGAAATTTATTCATTTGCAAACGCATTTAAAGGACTAAATTACAATTATTGGTGTTATTATTATTATTATTATTATTAGTAGTAGTAGTAGTAGTAGTAGTTGTACCAGTAGTAGTAAATTGTCTGTCTTTTTAGTTGAATATGACTCATTTAGGTCCCTTATTTTTCAAAATAATTTCTCCCTCTATCCATGTTCAAGGAATAGATTTCTGAAGAAAAATGTCTATTTCTCATGAATCTTAGTAATACATTTGGTCAGGTAGTAGCAAAGTGTGAGATGAATCTTAGTAATACATTTGGTCAGGTAGTAGCAAAGTGTGCCATGAATCTTAGTCATACATTTGGTCAGGTTATAGCAAAGTGTTCCATGAATTGTTCGAATTAAAATAGAGGAGACTGTCTCATCCATGGGAAAGATGTAACATTTAAAGAAATTTAATCCATATTATTAAAGTTATTATTATTTCATATATGTTTAATTCATTTTGTACATAAATTGTACACTATCCTCGACGATACAGACGACTGATTGATCGATCGATCGATTGATTGATTGATTTATTGATTGACACAGGATTTTCAGACATATAAATATCTCTCTCTCTCTCTCTTCAACTTTTAAATATTTTAATCATAACACTTTGCTAGTTTTCATATAAATGACTCCATTAACAGTTGAATTAGACTGAGCCTTAAGCTATACATGTACATTGAAAGCATACATGTCAACTACCACTAACTGCTTTTGACTTATTAATCGGAAACTATCAATGAGCTAGTCAAACTATGTTAAGTAGCTATAAACTTATAAATCAGAACACCGAATGTACGTTTATACAAACATTTCCCAAGCCTTGGATTTATGGCATCCAGTCTGGTACCCGTATATCCAAGGGTACGTTATAACAGGTTCCCGACCTCAGCAAACTCTTCCATTCGGCAAAATGACAAGTGAGAAGCAGACGGATCCCCCGACTCTCTATAAGAGTGGTACTACAGACAGACAAGATAGCATGATCAGTCTAGGTTCTCTTCCTAGTGTGGCTCCTAGTTCAGCGACATCGACAAAAAAGAAATCCAAATTGAGAAGGTTGGTGTTTTTCACATACAGATCCTATATATCTGTTTGTCTGTCTGTCTGTTTGTCTGTCTGTCTGATTGTGCTTGTCTTTGGCGATCTGTTTTCGCCTCTAAATGCCTATTTGACAGCCGGTTCGTATCGTATAGTCTCTTTCTGGGTCCGTATTAACTTTAATATCTGTCTTTCGGTCTGTCCGTCCGTCTGTCTGTCTATAGTGAGATCGTCATTGTCAGTGTGTTTCTACAGTATCAACGAGATAAGTACGACGAGATGTGGAGCAGATTTAATGCAAGTAAAAGTTATGTCACACACTAGGAAAATTTTGGTGGAGCAAGGAATAGCTGTAAATACTTTGTATCCGTTGTTCAGGAGGAGCTCTCTGGACAGTTGAAAATACAAATGACTCGAATGTGACTGATATGCTAATAGTGTCATTATTAGTTGAATTCAAATGATTATTAAATACAAATATTGTTTTAATTTTAAATGGAATTATTATTTGACGGAAACATTGTATCATTTTTTTAATTCTTTTTTTTAAATTTTATTTTATTTAGTTACTTTTTTTCTTCGTTTTTATTCGCTCTTTACGGACTCCACTGTATTCAGATTCTCACTTGGTACAATCCAAGTTTTATAGTCGCAACGGTTCGATGTATTTATTCGCCTTATTTGATTTGTATCCATAAAAAGAGAACATTCTTAGGACATATGCATGCTTCGATAATTAGAATAGCTTGCTGACAACATTGTACCATCTCTCTCTCTCTCTCTCTCTCTCTCTCTCTCTCTCTCTCTCTCTCTCTCTCACACACACACACACACAAACACAAACACACACACACTCACATAAAGACAACAATAGTTTGACTGTTCTCATTTTTGGCCATGGATATTTTGTCCCATATACCTCACTTTATTATTGCAGACTTTTTTGTACAAATATGTATTAATAAGAAGTTGCTTAACATATCAAGAAGCTCTGTACACGTGTGCACCGTATATTCACATACTTACATACAGTAAAACGTCAAAGTAGACCTGTATATGGAAGCATCTGGATTAAATGTGTCTAGTAATTGTACGTTTGACTGTATATGAATCAGAACAGAATATAAAAAAACACAAATTTTATTTGGTATTACAAAGGAATTTAAAGCGACAGACGTGAGGATGCAAACATGTCAAGCTTCAGAGTATAAGTAACATAATTCTATTGAGTGTTATATATATATATATATATATATATATATATATATATATATATATATATATATATATATATATATATATAATTACTGGGTCGACATGCGGGTATGTGTGCTACGCACAGATGCCTATACCACCGACTTTGTATCATCATTTTTTGGTGATATGTACATGGTCGAGATGGTATAAGGGTTGGTGCGTACAGGCAAGGCGATGGGTGCCGTAACCCCCGGATCCGGGTTCGAATCTCCGTAGAGTACGAATTAAAAATTTCGAACCTGTATGATAATATTTTTTATTCGTATTTTCATATTCTGTTAATTTATCAAGCATTCTCCTGTAGCATCCAGGGTTAGCACTAGCTCTGTTTAATGTATATTTGTAATTTTATATATATATATATATATATATATATATATATATATATATATATATATATAATTACAATATACCAATAAATTTACATGAAACATTAATCAGTAATAATGTAAATATGAAAGTTTTGTAGACATTTGACATGTTTAAGAGCAGAAAAATAGTATTCTGATACTTAATTAAATTCTAAAACTCATGACAAAGGTGTAAATGTTAAATGAAACAAGCACTTATTTGAAGTCCGCAATTCTGTTCACACCTGTGCCGGTAGATGATTAACTTTTATCAGCCGTTAATCCCTCTTTTCTTATTACATTTATTTCTGCTTTACAAAGATAAATAAGGTATTCATAATACCATTGTAATTATAATTAAATGAGATTATATTAGATTTTGTTTGTTTCTGACGTCTGTTACTCTTGTCTATGTTGGCGAAGTAATCGGAAAATTTGTTTCATTGATAGATGCATGAACAGTATAATAAGTAAAGATTGCGGGGAACACAGTAGTTGTCTCTACGAGTGAATACTTCAGATTATAATAGGCATCCGGATAATACATGTTTTACTATACATACATGTATACATACATACAAGGCGTTCATTTTGAAAGAACAAAAGTTTCTATTTTGTAAGCTGGCATAAGTTTAGATAGACTTGTTCACCAGCATACGGTTTGCCATCTGATCTAATTTGATTTGAATGACCATACCTATTTGGGAAAGTAATAATAATAAGTCTTACATGGCTAATTATGTATTAGTCCCTTTATAAGCATTTGTTCAATTTTGAGTGACATAAGGACCAAAAAATCTTAATACAGAAGTTCTGTCTTTGCGGGAATGGAAATAATTGACACATATTAAAAGACTGACAATTTCTGCAAAATATTTGTTTCTGCTGAATCTAACTAGTGAAAATAAGAAAATCCCTGTCAGAAAATGTTGGATTTCCAAATATCCTGGAAAACAAACTGTGTTTCACAAAGTTCATACTATAATTTTCTCAGACAAACGACTCCAACAAGGCAAACGGATTTAGATTGATAACTTGTCATTTTGGTGGACTTCTTGGTTGGTTGCTTGGTCACTTAGTTGTTTCGGTTGAGCTGGATGTGGCTAGGTATAATTGGGTTTGGTTGTATGTTATTCGTTACTTCGTTTATAAAAAGAGTTAATTCCAAACGCATTACTTTTGACAACGTTCATTTGTATGTTCATTATATGGGAATTTATTTTCTTCGCATGGATTTTTCAATCGCTGATGAAAACAAAACCTTATCTAAACTTAATCCGTGACTCCGACAAGTTGTACAGAATAAAATTTAGTTTTGTGAGCAAAAATTTTTGACTGAAATCTAAAAAACAAAATTTAATAAAAGTTGTTCGACTTTGTATGCTTCCTTATATTTTTTTTACAATACAAAAGTAAATTGAGACTTCGGAGTCACGATGAAATTTAGAATAATATGCTCTTTCTTCTTGTGGGCTTCTCCTACGTGTAAATATATACCTGTAAATACATCGAGAAATGTCCGGAAATTCAAATTCCAGCACTCTCGATTTTCCTACTACTCTAAATATACTGGAATACTCAGACTTGAGCATATTTTTTCCGACATCAACAATACCTACATAATTTAGATTATGAAAACAATCAGTGAATACAAATTAATAATAATAATAATAATAATAATAATAATAAGTTTTCACACATCATAAAAAATAGCACAAAGCTAAAATGTACTGACTTCATCTGTTTTCAAGGAGGTGATAGAAATATTTCATGAGTTCAACATTAGAGCAGCAATGGTGGTATATAGTGATAATTGCTATTGGTTTACAAATTTGGCGAAGACAAAGTGTGGTTAAAGCTTGTCGTATTGACGAATACCATTCAAGCAAATGAAAGTCCTAATTTGCTGATATCAAATATAAAAAAGATATACTCTAATGTTTCAGAAACGATGCAGATTTATAGATATATTTAATGATAATAACATTGAAATAAGCCAGAGCATCCCTGATAGCAAGATGATTATTACAGTACGGTATGAGAAAAGAATAAAACTTACGCAATTAATTCGGGTAAATACAACCATATTTCTACTGCTGAATTTACAGTGCAACTTGAGGATCTTATAACCTTTACAAAGTCAATTTACAATGATTCAACAAAACAGAGGTATTATTTATAGAGGACAAAGTTAGATTTACAACAGTACATGATGAATCGGTATATGAAATAGCAGTCGCAGCGTCAATCATAATAATGGCATAAATTGACATAAATCTAATACTGACACTTTTCCCTTAATTCAGGCCTCAGGCCCATATTCAATATATTTTATAATGTGTTTAAATTTGCATCGCAATTTTTATTAAATATTCAACATCTTGCGTCCCTGGGAGATACAGTCAATGCATGCAGGTATACTATTAATAAGAAACAATGTGTACTTGTGATATAGCTGTAAAATAAATCTAATGTTACATTGCTATGTATATATCTATAAAGATACTTTTCTCTAAAATTGTTATATTTAGGGCATAAACAAAGGAAATAAAAGTCATCTTTATTAATAGCTGTTCAATAATCTAGATGATATTGACAATATCTATCATCTCTTTCAACGCCTAACTGTCGACGTTTCTCAATATTAAGTACATGACTCAAACATCTAAATTAAGAAAGTGATCCTCTTGGGTAAAATGGCATACTTATATTTAAGTATCTTTCTATATTTGAGGGTTTAGAAATGTCTATAATGAGTATTTTGTTGGATATTCATAGGTAGGCATGCCGATTTTGTATCGTACAATCCGATTGCCTATCTTTAAAAAACTTGGGGAAAAAAGAACAATATTCCCAACATTCTGTGAAATCTAAATTGATCCAAAACCATATTTGAATTATATATTCTTTGCATGATTAGCCCAATTTACACGACGTGCATCATTTAGAGACTTAAGCATCGTATACAATATTATTTTGGTACCTGTGGTTACCCATATGAAACATGTTCACCAGTATTTAATACATTTAGCATGATATGTTAGGCATATAGGAATTCTACCACATTCACCAAGAGCTACAAAATCGCTTACAGTGGATGAAACACCTAAAAATGTTTTACCGAAGTTTGCATACATCCTTTCTATTCTGTCAGAATATTCATAGCTCGTACTTCAGCTCATAAGTCGGAACTCATTTATACGTTTAAGAGGATTTAAGAAACGTTGCAAATTGCTGAAAACAAAGTACCTATTGTATATGGTTGTCCTATTGGATGGTTGAGAATACCTAAAGACAATTTATCAAGCATAAAGTATTCTCTGGGTATTTTTATACTGTTTTAAACGACAGATAAAGAATACTTTTAAAGACATTTTTGATAACGATCCTGAAAGTCCACTTGTTCAGACAAATATCAATCGATTTTGGGAACAAATTAAACAGGAGAAGAAAAAAAAAATTACGCTGATTTGAAAAAAATGATAAATTGAACGGTCTGCTTAAATATTAAACAAGCAAGCTAGAAAAAAAAAACATTTTTCCTAACAGAACCGTCCATGTTAGTCACGTTGATGACCAGTGGCAGTGAGACATTGTTCAAATAGCAAGTATATGAAAAAGACAACAATGGATACACTTTTGAGAGTGATAGGCATTTTCGTAAAACATGTTTTGACTGTGAAGAAAGGAGATGAACACGCACGATGCATTGAGAGAAATCTTCAAGGAGAGAATAATGGTACAGTTTGAAGAGGGAAAAAAGTTTCACAACAGGAAAGTTAAGGATAGAGTTGTTGAAAGGAAAATATTCAATACTTCTCTACATAATCAGAGAAAGATTGATCTATAGCAGAAAGGTTTAACATAACCCTAAAGACTAGAATATAAAAGAATTTTACGCAAAATAAAACCAGAAAATGTGTTGGCGTATTATCAAAAACCAATTTAGAGATACAATAACAATTATCAATGATTGATAGACATGACTCCAGTTTAAGCAAACACGAATAAAGAATAAATAATGAAAAGTATGGACATTTGCTTACTTGACAACTTATACACATAGTACACTTAAAATTAAAATATGCGCACCTGTCAGAATTTCAAAATACAAAACAATTTTTGAAAAAGTGCCACCGTCTTACTTTTACCGAGGAAATAAATAAAAATAGGTAAATAACTTTAGGAGTCCAGTTCTTAACAAACTGAAAGATCTGAATGGAGAGAATATACAGGTCATGTTTTACGAACACGAGTTATCTCTGTATGACAAACAATATGGCATATATAAAGTTGAAATTATCTACAAGACCAAAAAAGAATATACGGGAAACAATATGTGCTTGTAAAATCGAAACGATATGACAAATCGATTAATAGTTGGGAACCAGCTGAAAATGTTGTGCTTTTAAAATAACGACACCTGTATTGGAGACGAAGATGAGTGCATATTAAGGAGCATGGAAACTTTGAATTTTTAAAGAGCATGAAGGAGTTGAAACATGCATGGGATACGAATTTGTGCTGATCACAAACTAGAGGGAAAAAGAAGTACATCCAAAAGCACCACAGGTAAATAACATAATGTAAAATAGAATAACAAAGGAAGAACGTGATACTGCCGTTGCGACCTAGGCTGTGTTTTATTAGGGTAATAAATGACATATCAGAATAAATTAAAAGAAAGTTGATTGAAACAATATCTTTAAAAAAAACTCAAAACCAAACACAATGTTAAAGACTACAGGCGTGTCTTTCATTTATGCAAGGTTAAATCAGAGTTTGAGGTCTTATATAATCTGCATATTATGTGCACTGGTACAAAACAGAATATCTAATACACAGTCTGTCTCGACAATATTAGATACTATTAAAAAGTACTGCAGCGATTAATTTTTGGACAGCAAGTTTACAAGTCAGCTGAAGACATAACAAGATTCCAGGATAATATATCAAAATCAAAAGTGAAAGTAGACAATGCTTTGGATGATCATGGCGCATTTTTGCCAAAGATTGACATTGTTATGAAAATGGTTCGTATCGTTGGATATAATAACAAGAAATTAAATTTGGATTAAAACCTACCGGTTTAGAAACAAACAGTATTACAAAAGCTGATAAGCAACGTGTGACAATACGACAAGAAATTGGAAAGTAGGGAAAAAAAAGAAGACAATGTGAGCAAAAGTTATGTAGAAAAGAAAGACTATGATGACGACAAGCCTGTTGTCAGGTCTGTTAATGCGATCTGGTGCTCCGATGTTCAGAAGACACCTGACAATTTAGAAAAGAGAAGAAACGATATTGACTATGATATAAACAAAAATCATAGATATATTGATACTTGTGGTTGCAAAAGGTGCTATAGTTTACCTCTTAGAATACTTTTGCGAACTGCGCCATGGTGATCATCTCCTGATGAGAGGTTTCACACAAGGGAGATAGGCACACGCGCAGAGCAGGCTTCACCAAGAGTGATGATGTTTACAAGAGCTTTGCTAACCTTTGATGCTCTTCGAAGCCGTGTTTGCACCTTTGATCAGAAATGCAAATAACAAACCCACTAATGCCAAAAGCAAGTAAAATAACGTATTCAGCCAAGAAAGAAAAAACTCCGGCCATCAGTTCTAAGTAGCCAGCTTATTACACTACCTATAAACCAAGACAATGAGGATGCTGCTCTTTTGTCTAACTCAAAGAAACAATTGCCAATATTTGTTAAACCTTTTTTATTGTTGTCAACGAAAGAATCATCTTTAGCTATTGATGGAGCAGCACTTCATCCACTAATATCCCATACTAAAACTTTTGCAAACTTTGCTACAGACATAGCAACAGTTGATATTGTCGTACCTATTGTTAGGGCTACAGCAGTTATTGTAGCGCCTTTTCTTTCAAGAGGTGTTTTAGCCTTTTATCTAATGGTAATTTTTGTATTACTTTTAAATTGATTTTGTTGACAATATTTTCTCAAGATTTGTTTCAAACCGTACAACCAATTATTCTCTTTCACTTTCAACACTTTCCACCTGTTCTTGCAATACAGCTCTTTTGTTTGGGTCTGTTTCTCTCCTAATCTCGTTTTCTGAACTCTCCAATCTGTTTCATACATTTCAGCATCAGATTCATAGATTATATTTTCAAATTGATAACGCCTCTATGACCATCAATACTCTTTTGTCCTTTGTAGTGAAAACTCTTTAAACTGCTTGTGGAAGCTCTCTACTTTGAATTCTTCGGTTCTAATCATATATGAAATTTTCTATTTCTCTCACCTGCTCCTCAAACTTCTTAATACTGTTCGCAACTCAACGTTTTTTTTTACAGCTTTATGTTCAGTACCAAACCCTCCTGAGCCTTGATCATCAAAAAATCATAGACTTTGCTCAGCAAAACAACTAGCAAGATTCAATGTATCATCAACTTCTGAGTGAACTTGTGCATCACAACATCATCATTTTCATCATCAGCATCATCATCGTCATCATCAAATGGATTTTCAGAGTCTTTCATTTCAAAATCGTTACCACATTCTGCCAATTATTGTGCAGAAAAGCACAATCAAAGCTATGCATTTGCATACCCCGTTGTCGCTCCGCAGCAATGCTGCAACTATGAGTTTACTATATTTTCGATTATTTAAAAGGCGAATATTGTCCCTTTGTCACACATACAAAGCATAATTTTATCGTGAGATAAATTACAAAAGTCATCTGTTGAGCTGTGCTGACGGCAAGCGTACAGAAAACGGTCTTGATAAAGTCCAGCTCGCTAAAAGATTTGGGATTTATCGAATGCAAAAATACCAAAAACATTATTTCAGTAGAAATTGAAGAGTACAAACAGGAATTGTACATAGTTATTGCAAATGAACCATACAAAGAGATGGCAAACATTTAATTGAAAAAGAGTTGGAAAACATGAATGGGAAACAAATCATGAAAACATATGAGATCTTGTTCGATGCTAGAGTTGCTAAAATTTCCAAATCATTGTCAGATCTTCTAATCTACAGTATGAAATCACTGATCAGCAAATTTATTCCAATACACAACCTAGACAGATTACATAATGAAATGAAAGATGATTAAAAGAGATCAAATAGTATCATGTACTTTAATAGATTTTGTCATTCAATTTCGGATTTCCTATATACTTGCAGAGTCCTACCTAAAAATGCTTTTCAAAATCCCCTCAGTGGTAAAGTTTGCCATTTTAAGTTATTCAACATTTTATCCTGCTATTCTGTTTCTATCCTTGGTGACATCTTAGCACTTTGAAACCTGTTTATATTGGCTTCCATGTATCTAATTTTTGACCAGTGCAAGCAGTTTCTTTGTTGATATTTGCTTCCATGTATATAGTGTTTGACCAGTGCAAGCAGTTTCTTTGTTGATGTTGGCTTCCATGTATATAGTATTTGACCAGTGCAAGCAGTTTCTTTGTAGATCTGGATGGGACATATCAAACGATGAACATGGAATGAAGTGACATATGTCTAATCATCTTCAATAACACGTTCAGGTTTTGTAAAGTTTTAGAGATCTAAAATAAAAAGTCAAATGACGGAACATCGAAAATTTTCAATGTTGTACGTGATTTTAGGTTTTGTTTTAATTAATACATAGTTCTAACTCTTGTATTATGTATTATCCTACACATTTGTATCCTTGTGATACTTTTGCCTGTTATATTCGTTTGCGTGTTCTGTGTTTTCGTTATATCTTGTTTTGAATGTATCCTAGATTTTTGTTATTCCATATTTTTCGTTTACGCTATTTTATTGGGTTTGCAGTAAATGCTATTTTTGTAAAACTCATAAAAAAAATTCTCTTCATCACAGCTAGAATTTACCGTCGTATCCAATGTTTTTATGAAAATAAATTTAAAATTATTTGTCACTACTCGAAGTATCAATAAAAGACGACTTACAACTAATCTTTTTTAAAATCTTGAACTTTTGTTTAATAACTTTATACATTTCTTGGTAAAAAAAATGGACAACAGCAAAGAAAAAAAGCAAGATGAATCAGAAGTTAGCAAAGAACATGTAAAGGTTATTTCAGAAACGTCAATAGATCCACGTCGTGGTGAACTTGCCAGAAAACTTGGAAACTTTCACACCAATACAAAAAGAGTAAAACATACGAAAATTAAAAAGACTCGAAAACATTACAAATTGCTACAAGCACACTATGTGAAATATATGACACAAAATTTTGCGAAGTCCAAACAGCACGATCGATTGTTTGGTAGGTGGTAGTGTATCTGTTTTAGATACTTTGTTCATTTGGTCTAAAAGCAAAGATGTTAATGAAACTGATAAAATGGCAAAATCTGTACAAAACATAATGTTAAAGACCAAGAAAATTAACACCACTTAGGAACAATAGCAAAGCCTGTGCGAAGTTCAGCTTGACAATACTTTATCTACATACGGCAGATGCATTGACTTTTTCCACTAAAAAATAGCATATATTTTTGTACTGCAGACACATGTCGAGTGAACCAAAAAAAATAAAATATGTGTAACTTTTCCTAACATGCATCATTTACAATTGTTTGTTGGTTTGACGTTTTACAGCACATCAACACAAGTAGTTTATTTAGTGTCGAGGATTTTCTAGTATGTGTCTTGCGCGAGTATACACCACGGTGGCCGACACAGACTGGTCATATGGTAGGATTTGAACCCGCACCCTTTCAGTCGCGAGTCTAGCACATTAACCGCTGAATCGTCGCTGTTCCTGCCTTCTTTAGCCGCCTGTGCTTTTGAAAAAGTTATTCACGATACAAACAGATGTAAGCTCAAACTGAATGTTTAAGAAATTGTAATTTTAATAAAAATAAACAAACAATATTTTCATGATATAAACAGATTTGGTTGATTCGGTTAAGACAAATAGGAGTGAACAAGGTATCATCAATGATAAATTGAGAAAGTTACTACCTGCACAAAATACTGGTATCAGGGCTCGAAATTAATGCTAATCCATTGGAACAGTGCAAATTACCGCCAGGCGCTAACATAACAGTGAAGAAGTGGTCGTGAGTAGGCACACTCTCTTTTAATGGTTAAGTGATCTGTTTACTGTGTTTATTGAGTACCTACCAACATCCTGCGCTTGACGAGGTACAATAAGTGCTCGCGGCGCAAATCACTCATCAAGTAAATTAGTGATGATTGCCAAAACAGTCTTAGCGCACGTGGAACTAACCTGTTGTACTGCCGAGAGTACTGATTTTATTACTGATGATACCAAAATATATAGGGTATTAGACTAGTATTGACCAATCGGGAAAGGTCGCGTTCGCCGACTCAACGAATAATCCAGAATTATACAGAACAATGCGCTTTAATTTTTGTATGGTTGTTAATAAAACTTCAATGCATTTTGGAGGGGACAATTGTAAACATGTGGAAGTATTTGCAAAGTGCGTAGTCGCCACCGAAACGGCAGAAATTAGATGATGACAACAGAGAGAGAGAGAGAGAGAGAGAGAGAGAGAGAGAAAGAGAGAGAGAGAGAAATATGATCAAGATAAGAGACTAAGAAAGTACCAGAAAGGCTGGGAAAATGAACGCAAATCGACGAAGTATGGCCCAGGAGAGGCTGTGATTTGCACTTTCTGCACTAAGTATTCAGAGAAATACGAAAGTGCGCGGGGTACTTCATTTGTGAGTCTTGTTGGTGAAATACAGTTGTTATTGTTTTGAGTTGATGCTAATGAATATTAAATGTTGAATTAGAAACTGAACTAGCTTCTGTTTGATTTTAGCAGGATTAGTGAAATTTAGGCAAGATCAGTAAAATGTGTATTTTGTTGATCCTGTGGGTTAGTGAGAAAAAAATCCGAATTTCGAGCCCTGTGGTATTGGACCTATACAGTTTATGAAAAAAGTTGAGTACAACATTAGACTCTCAGATTCTAACAGATCATTGTCCACCATATCCTTGTGCTCTTCCAAGGAATTCAAGATTTATTATAATACTTGCAAAAAACTCTAGAGTGATAAAAGTTTGTAACCGGGACTACGAACTGCAAAATATTTGTCTCCAGTACTATGCGACTACTTCAGACACTATTGCGCAATACGTTTTTTGCAAGTTGAGAAATTGAAAACGCTATATTTCAAGACTATATAATAAGAGAGTGAATTTTGACATAGCCAACACAGCTTTAACAAATCTCACACTTGATTTTCTCAGCACGAGTTTAAATGGGTTTTGATACTGTGCAAAAGGAGTGGAGACAATAATCCACACAAGTTGTACAACTCAGCAATAGAAACAGTATCAGTTGCCCCATCTCGTTGATTATAGATTCTTCCCTCGGACGTAGTTATGTCTGAACTGCACCAGTTACCACTCGAGATTGAAACCACATCTTCACAGCAGATATTAATCTACACTTTACGATCAGCCTTTGTTCTATGCCAATTATGAATTCTTCTTGACCCTTTTCTACATATGTGTTGCTATCGTGTCCCGCGGCTCTTTGTGCATAAGTCTTGCATGAGACCAATTCCTCTCTGGACTTCTTATGGCTCTTTCGTGCGTTCACATGACATCTTTGGCTCACAGGTATCAGGCTATTTGTTGTTCAATTGAGTCATGCGGCTCTGATGCACCAATCCCACACGAGACCAACTTCTCCTTGAAATCTTTCTAATTTCCTAATGCGTTTCACGCTTTCACATAGCAACTTTTTCACATGTTTCTTTTTTTTTTTTGCCACGCTTTGTATTTTGTGCAGACATTTTAAACCCTTTCCTAATCGCCGATGAGGTTATATATATATATATATATATATATATATATATATATATATATATATATATATATATATATTTTTGCTCTTGGATTGTATTTCATCTGCTTTATTTGAGGTAATATCCTATATAGAACATGTTTCACATCGGGCAAGAACCACACCGCACATCATTCGATCTGTAATCCCGTATAATATGCCTAGACTAGCGTCCTCAGTTACTAACAATGAAAAAGTAAATTATAGCAGGTTTACATCTATACTGACATTTGATGTTCTATGCCCTCAGCGTATGACAAATCAAATGTGCATTTGACTGGGTTTTTTTCTGTGCGCATGCTCTGCAGTATCATTTGGTTAAATCAGTCAGGTTTGGTGATTTTTCAGTGCCACAATTATGACATATTATCATCTCCATTTATACTACAAAGATTTCAAATTGCACAATGCTGGGTCTGCTCCAGGAAATATTAATTTTTGTACGATAATATCCATATTGTCTTACTGTGAATGTAACGATCAATTTATTTTGAGGGATTTGTCCATCGCTAACGATTCACAGCTAAAAGCCATAGTATACACTGGAAAGTTACAAACCCGACGTCTCATCCGTCACGTAAACAGAACGATGTACTAACTTGAGGTTAACTTGTGTGTGTGTTCTTTCATAGTTCTACACAGAACAATCGCATTAGCACGCGTTCAGTTTCCATCGATGATCTATATAACCATGATTGTGATGATGTGCCGTTAAACTATCTATCAATGATAAGGTAGATATCGTCTACAAATTAACAAATTGTAGCCTATTTACAGGTTCGATTTACAACTTTTTGAGTAAATATATATTCGTGACAGATGGGCTATTGTTATGGCGGGGGATTAGATTGATTTATGTGCTAAGTCCATTTTAGAAGACAGTTTGGAAAACTGTTATTAACATGAAAGATTGCTTTGTGTCAGCCGTGTTGGAGGATTTGTTTAATCTACACTCTCTCGGGATTTATTGGTGGAATTTTGGATTGCCAGGGATGGGTAGATGTCTACCCTGAAAGCAATACATTACTCAGCGGATGGATATCAGCACACACATCTTTATGACTGTAATCGTCGGTGCCAGCACCTGTTATCGTATTAGACATAGGTCAACTCAATCAAAGACGCTACGTATTAAAGCTACAAATCTACCCAAAAGTAGCTGATCCTCGCACTTTTCTCTTTTATGGATCGGGGGGGGGGGGGGGGGGGGGGGGGGTGGGTAATAGAAGATTCAGGCCTTTTTAAAATAATTAAAAAGGGACCGATACGGGTTTCTTGAATGCAATAATTAACGGAATTTGTCTGTCTACAGTGTATTGAATACATACAGTGCTGGATTACCCAATATGCAGACTAAGTACGTGCTTAGGGCAACAGCAAAGCAGGGGCACACAAAAAATGAGAAATTACGGGGGAGGGTAATTACATATGGGGGAGGGATGCACCATAATCTTTTCAGTGCTTAGGGCCTCTAAATTTCTTAATTCGGCCCTGAATACATACATATGTATGTTTGCACGTACATACGATTCCAGGACAAAAGTCCCCGGTTGCAAAAGCCCCATAGGAGAGAAGCCCCTTTTATTAGTAGGACAAAAGCCCCTATGACAAAAGCCACCTTGGGGTAGGACAAAAATTCTTGATCTTTGATATTTACAATATTAAGCATTTTCATTGTTCATTTTTATAGAACTGTTATTTGTTTCAGATTCTATTTATTTATTTATTTATTGTAAATATATTTACTATAATGTACAATGGTCTCCCTTGCACCCTTTAGTAAAGTATATTACTAAGAAAAAAATGTATAAATATTTTCTTATTTTACGATTATTTATTTCAAGAAATGTAAACCGAGGAGGGGGGGGGGCGGGATGTCCTACCCCTGAGTGGCTTTTGTCCTAGGGGATTTTGTCCTACCCCTGTCATGGGCTTTTGTCCTACGTGGCTTTTATCCGTACACCCGTACATACATACCTTCGTATGTACGCATCCAGGAACGTACGTACATACGTACATATGTATGTATTATGAATGTATGATGTGTTTATATATTATGTGTATTTATATAGTATGTATTACGTACCTACGTACGTATGTATGCATGTTCTTGGGTATATATGTATATACATGTAAGTAGATACGTACAGTATATATGTAGGTAGGTAGAGAGGAAAGAAGGAGGATCGCAGAATACAAAGTGACAATCTTTGCACAGTGTGCATGTAGATACGCGATATTATATAATACATGGGACCGGGCAATATTATTTACTGTCTGCTATCATTGATAGGTGTCATGCTTACAAGTAGAATACACTTTCAAGATATGTTGCTCTCATAAAGTGAATTTCCAGTGGATACACGCATTTTGGGTAAGAGCATGTAATTAAGAGCAACAATAAACGGTTAAAATTAACAATAACTGACACAAAAGTGTATATAAAAATCAGTATGCAAATAAGTCGGATCAATATTGCCAGGCTTTTTACTTGACAATGCATACTTTGAAAATATTTTCTTTATAAAATAAATTATGTTTCACCACATTGGCATGTAAAAGTGTGTGATAAATAAGAACCATTCCTACAATGGTTGACATCTGAAAGTGATGGTATGTTCTAACAGGAAACTGAATTTAGTTCCCTGGTTCTAACACACTCTAAACTCTTTTGCTTTATGCAAAATATTGCTTCCATGCGCATTCACCCTGAGATAATTTGCTATTTCTTTATTTGACCAATCAAGATGGGACTGAGAAAATGTGTAATTCAGCTGAATGAAAGATATTTCATGAGTTGCTGTACTTTGTGTCGATCTATCGCACGTGAGATAATGCTAATGGGGTTTATATAAGCAGATCTTGGAAGACAGAACACTATTTAATGTCTAGTTGCATGATAATTAATTCCATACCTACATGCGTCTATCTGCATAATTGAAACAATACAAATTGAATATCCTCACGTATTGTATAAATTTATTCATTAGTTATAACTCACAGGCTTCAAAGTCCTGTTTCCTTAATCGAGCAAGGTGACATATCGGAATTTACGTTCCTATCTCTTGACAGTTTGACTGCATGGAATGAAGAGAATTTCCTTTGGAAAACAAAGGGTAATTCATACCATCATGAAAAGCTTTGTGTTTCAGACAGTACTGGGAATTCATGTTATTATAAACAGTGTTCGTTTTCATAAGTTAATCTGGAGCCGAGGTGATTTAGTGGTTAGCATGCCGGACCCACCGTAAGTAAGTTGCGGGTTCGAATCCTGCACAAACAAACCTGGATTGATTGCAGTCATTTGTCTCGCGGCAAGGCACATTACTCCCACTCATTAAAGAGTCTTGCCATTACTGATGTGTCGTTCAACACAGTCCAGTATAGACATTTTCAGCAAGTCGCACTTTGCGTATGTGGGAGTGATTTCCCGTACCAGTCGTGACGTCAAACGAGGAATCGGCTGAACATCGATGGATAAACTAATGCGGAAAATCCAGATATGCATTGCTTATACTATAAATGAGCTTTTGATATTTTTTAGTAGATCTGTATTTTTGGATACTGATTTTTATCTAACAAAGCTCTATAAGTGTATCGTTATATCTATTAAAACACAGGTACTTTCCTAAAATACACAATATAAAATTTGAGAATAGTATATTGATTAAACACAGATTTATGAAAACGATTTTTTAAAAAGTTTTGTTCTAAATGAACCGGGAAAGGGTGCATAAAATAACATTAAAAAGCACATACTTTATTTTATTTTATCTTGTTTTAATATGAGTATAATGTTTGGGCAATTTGAATTGATAATCTCAATTTGTTTTTAATTTTCTTTATTTCGATCTGAAAAATTGAAAGAAAAGTCTACACTTGCTCTCCCTATTTTTCAAAGAACGTGCAGTCCTGTAATTCAAAGTGTCGACGTAGATCTCACATAATTTTAAACACTGGAGATTCAGTTTGGTTTGGTTTGATTTTTTACGACACTGCAATACAAATAGGTTATTTAGTGCCGATGCAATTGGAGTAAAGTGCCTTGACCATGCACCCCACTGTAGCTGACCCAGGTTGATTGATACGATGGTAGGATTCGAACCCGCACCCCTTCGGTCGCGAGTTCGACGTACTAACCACCTGCATTTCTTCTCTTTTTTTTCTTCACTTTTTAAGTTATTCATTTTTCTATATTCGAATGTATTTTATCAACCTGGAGTTTATTAAATCGATTTTCGATCTTGATCTAATAAGGAATCAAAGTCAACATTATTATATTTCTTTTTTATTCTTTAATTAATCCATTTGTGAATGTTATTAGAATTGATTTGATTTATTAGTTTTTAATGTAAGACTTATATTTAGTCAATATTCATTTATGACATAGGTTTTCGTGCTTGCTCTAGTAAGAGGAAGGGTTTACATTGTAACATTCCTTACATTAATTAAGAGAATGCAGTTTCGCTGATTAATCCATTTTTTTATTGCAAGGACCCTTTTAATTGTCAGCTTGTTTTTGTTACATCAATTTAATGTCATTTAGTTATTTGGACCATTATTTCAAACGGAGGAATTGCTTGAAAAGATAGCAAGATAGTCTTTCATAAAATAGAGTAATCATTTGATCGTGAAAGTTTGTTGATTAAAGTCCAATCTATTAATGACAAATTAGTCCAATCTATTAATGACAAATTAGTCCAATCTATTAATGACAAATTAGTCCAATCTATTAATGACAATTAGTCCAATCTATTAATGACAAATTAGAACTATTGCAACCTATCTCGTTTCTTAAATTTCCTCGGCTTGAGCTTATAGATTGCCTTGTCAAAAGTGGCATATTTGCATGATAGTTTAAATAATTGAAAAGAAAACAAAAAGGATGATCATCTCACACCTGCCAGTAAGAATGTGAGTTTGGACCCTTCTTGTTGATTTCTTGTATATTAATACCCTGTCGACCCTGTCTGAGGAGTTTAGTTATTTGGACCCTTCTGAATGAATGAATGATTTGGATTAACGTCGTTTATCGCCTTACGGCATTTACGACAACTTAGGGTGTGCGCGTTTGCACACTTATTGATTTATGCGTTTTCCCGCAAAATATTAATTAATGCCTCCCAAAGTTAGCCGCAGGTAGAGGGACACCAAGAAAGCCGATGCCCCGTCATCCGCCTGGGGGAGGAAAGTATACGGCACCCACATCCACGAAGTCGCTGGTCACTCGCCTTGGCATCACCCTTTCAGACCCCTGTCCGCCTTTTTCCGCCTTCCAGCTGTTTCTTTTGTTAAAATTATGTCAAATGTATGCCCGGTTGTCTTTTTTCGTGGGCGGTCCCTATCCTATTGCCGAAAAATGCGGTAGTCGCATTCCCGATTCAAATAAGCCTGAGTTGTGAATTTTCCTATCAGGTAATTTGATTCATTTTGTGTACTGAGCGTACTTATTATTTTTCGAAAAGATACCAAAGATGTGTGGCTCAAAGTAGCCTCGTGATTTTGGTGATGTTAATCCGGGTTTGGCGACGCCCCTCTAGTTTTCTATCACCAGCATTCCTATCAGGTTTCTTTTCAGGGCCACTCAGTTGTCACCTAAAAGGGCTTTCTTGGGTCAGAAAGTACTTTTTGTACTTTTTGCGACATTGCTATATGTATGTGGTATGCTAGCAATGTCGGATTGGGATGGAGTGTTTGGCTAGATGTATGTGATACTTTCTAGCTTTTTGTTGGGGGGAGGGGTATTTCATTTTGCTAGATGTATGTGATACTTTCTAGCTATATTTGATATCTTTCTTTTGCTAGCTGTATGTTAAACTTTCTAGCTTTCGTTGGGGGGGGGAGGGGTATTTCTTTTTGCTAGATGTATGTGATACTTTCTAGCTATGTTTGATGGTGGGGTTTTGGGGTTGTTTTGTTGGGGGCCTTTGCTAGTGTATGTGATACTTCTAGCTATGCCGGGGTTTGGGCTTTGGATTTTTATTTGGGGTGGCAATTTCGTTTCCTTTTTAGCCCTAAGAAGGGCTTTTTCTGTTGTTTTTCCTTCTTTCATCGAGTTGTCCTTCCTATTTCTTTCGCTTTTTCTCTCTCTCTCTCTTTGCCTTTGCGTCCCCTTTATCCCTGCTATCTGTCTTCTTTCCTGTATCTTTTTTATTTCTGCCTTGATGTTAACCGTCTATTCTACCTTTCTTTCGCTGTATCCATCTTCATTTTGATCGTTCTTGTGGTGTATCCTTTTGCGGCCGCCCTTTTATGTTTCCGCTTTCTGTATTTGCCCACTCCTGGTTTGCTAATTTGATTAGTGTTTTATAAAGTTAAAAAAGAAAAATAAGTTTTTTGGGGGTTTTTTTACATTTAAATTTTAATTCTTGTTGATTCCTTGTATATTAGTGCCCTACCGACCCTGTATGAGGAGTTTAAGTTATTTGGACCCTTCTTGTTGATTCCTTGTATATTAGCGCCTTGCGGGCCATGTCTGAGTAGTTTAGTTATCAAGTACAGAGTAACACCAATCATTTGTTTATACAAAAATAGAATCAAGACTGCTCTATCCCACTTATCTAAAGAAGCTAGCAATAATGTATGTGCAAGTGAAGGTTTGACCAGTAATCCTCATAAGACGTCATCTGGGGAAGGTTATTGAAAACCCCTACTTATTGAAAGAATATGATTTGCTGGAAATATGTTATAGGAGTTGATTAGCTTAATCTATTTTTATTTATTTATTTATTTCTTGTATTATAGGTCACACTTTCATAAAACTTCTCTGACTGAGTGCGTACTCAACTCAGACTTTCGTCTGTATGTAACAAAAATAATTTTAAAGTGAAAGTAATTGTCAGTATCTCTATGTCAAGATTTGAATTAAAATATTTGTTTGAAAACGTAGATATAATGCAATTACTCTAATGTAGCTTACAAATAGTCAGTATGCAAACTTTGAGATGAGATTTTACTCAGGAATGAAACGTTTCAAGATAGCAGAACCAGGTTATCGCAGGTAGAATGTTTGACCTAATTACTTTTGATAACGTTTTATTCTTTAATTAATCCATTTTTGAATGTTAGGAAAATCGTTTTGATTTTTTAATTTTAATGTAAGACTTATTTTTTTAGTCAACCTTTATTTACGACATTGGCTTTCGTACTTGATCTAATAAGAGGAAGGGTTTATATAATTATATTCCTTACATTAATTAAGTAAATGCATGCACATATATATACTTTGATGTGGCATTTATCACATAATAATAAATATCCAGGTTGAGAATTCATTTCATGTATTGACAAAATGATTATTAATTAGAGGAAATGAGAACAGTTGTGACTTAATTGGTTCATTATTATTAAAATATTATTCTTCAGGATTCTTATTCAGTAATCCCATGCTTCTCACCTGGTCAATTTATGAACTGATCGTCAACTTTAAGACAATACATTTTTTTCCTCTTCTTGAAAAGTACATTTTGTTAATTTAATTATTCATTCAGGCTATCACTAAGACCAAAGAGCCCATTTCCCCTAGTATCCCTCGACTTTCCTTTCGGTCAGATTTTACGTAGGATTTGTCTCCTTTAGAATAATCGTAGCCTCTTAAAAACTTATGGCTTATACGGAAAACTTTTCGTCGGGTTGTGACGCAGATTAATTAAAAATAAAATTGCGTGAAGATGGAAAACAAAAGGTAAATCAAACATTGTTTCAAAAGAAATTGTTTTTGATCACAAGTGGTGTATAAAAAATAAATAAAACTGTTTAGTGATAGATAAGTTTGACGAAAAAGACTGAAAAGCTTTAACCAATTCAATCACAGTCTGTATAATTATACGGACAAAAGATATTTCAAATAAAAGTGACATAAAGAAGAACAAAATATAATGAAATAAAAACTCTAGGAAAAATAAAATAAAGAAAAGATGACGCAGATTAGTTGCTGAGCTATTTAATTTCCCGAAAACAATTAAATGGCAACTGTTTTATTTAAGAATGATTTCCCCCTTATCATGTCCGACACAATTGTATATTTGTACAGATGACCCATATAAAACTATAAAGGTACATACATTGCAAAATACGAGTCGTATGGTAAACTGGAGCTATGACCATAAGGGGGTGGTCCCTTCGTCCCGACCTCGCTTTTTGGAGTAGTCGTACTTGCAAACATAGTTGAGGCACAAGGGCGCCGAATACCTAGATCTGGCAGCCACGTAGGTCCACCAGCTCTACCTCAAGATGTCTGCTCCCCCACCCCACCCCCCATTTGACCATAGACTCACATTACCATACTACCATTTAGAGGACAACCATTTTGTGTCATCCTATATATCAGATTACTCAAATCTCTAATTGAAAGTCAACCCTATTTTGTCATCCAATATATCAGATTACACAAATCTCTAATTAGAAGTCAACTTTTGCTGTCATCATGTATATCGGATTACACAAATCTCTAATTAGAAGTCAACTTTTGTTGTCATCCTGTATATCAGATTACACAAAGTTCTAATTGGAAGTCAACTTTTTTGTCATTCTATATATCAGATTACACAAGTCTCAAATTGGAAGTCAACTTTTGCTTGTCATCCTCTATATCAGATTACACAAAAACTCTTAATGGAGATCAACCATTTTTTTGGCATCCAGATTGTATTCAACCTCTAATTGGAAATGCGACCCATTTTTGTATACCTACATATTATGCTTTAGATAAAAGCTCTAAT
The DNA here is from genome assembly GCA_029931535.1 of Margaritifera margaritifera. Taxonomy (NCBI): domain Eukaryota; kingdom Metazoa; phylum Mollusca; class Bivalvia; order Unionida; family Margaritiferidae; genus Margaritifera; species Margaritifera margaritifera. The sequence continues at coordinate 1,195,019 of JAQPZY010001569.1, forward strand.
TGAATGCTAGCTTATTTTATAATAATGGATCTGACAGAGGTTTTGGAAAGATTTGTAAGTGCGCATAAAGTCAAGCAGAAGTCAGCGGAATGGTATCAAATTATGTCGACCAATTTTGGTGGATCAGAGCTGGCTACGGTTTTATGAGTCTGTCCGTTTGCTACCGCTGAAGACGTATCCAGCAGAAAGCTTAGCGAGAAATCTGTCTTGGTGACGTTGCCATTTCTTTGGGGAAAATTATTTGAGCCAGTCATCAGAAGAAATGTAGAGATCAACACGGGTGAAAAAATCATTGGCAACAATATTTGTATCCAGGCCATAAACAGTTTTAGATACAGTCCTGTCGGCTACATGATTGACAACAACAAGATTTTTCTTTTGGAATTCAAATGTCCTTTTGCCAAAGATGTAGGCAAGTTGCCTGAATATTATCTTCCACAAATATAACCACGGTTGAAGGTCTCTGTGATCGCTTCCTATGGCATATTGGTCGACACTGTTTTACGGAAGTGCTCGCTAACACAACTCAAATTCTGCCCGGACTACGACAGAACAATTCACAACAGTGATTTCTGCAGATATGTCAACGATCCAGTCGCCCTTGGTATCGTATTTTTTGGCGACTACGCAGAACTGGTCACATTTTTAAAGAAAGATCTGCATAGAGAATACGACTACATTATCGTTGAAGACTATTTTGCAGTTTTCTCAAGATTATTTTTGTGTAGCGTAATGTCAAATCTGTCATCTCCATACCTGGATACAGTGCGTTGACAAAGTGTCCGCTAGGTATCTCCATCATTTTGCCATCAAACGCAGTAAGCTTCCTACGTGCTCAAGAGCTGCAACAAGAACATTGGCTTTGTATTCGTCATAATCTTTGTATTTTATGATGTGGTAATAAGTCTCTACAGTATTTTTACGACCTCTGGAATATCATCTTGCTGCGGTTTCTCAGACTGAGGCACACCAAGTTTTGCATAGATGAGATTGTGCCAGGTAGTATTTAATATGACAAAACTCTATAAAATCAATACCATTAATTGACCTGTCTTCAAGCATTTTTCTTAATTCTGCGCTATGTAAACTTCTTGCCGCAAGAAATATTTGATGATCAGATAATACACCTCGGCTAATTTTACCTTTTTTCTATTGGCTTGGGCTTGTAAATGTATGTCGCATGAGCAATTTTCTCAAGTATTATTTTGTACTCATTTTTTACCCTTCTAATCTTACCATGATAAATGTCATACATTCGAGGAATTTTATGCTGTCTAAAGATATTTTTTCTTTCTGCGGTGGCCGGTGGTGAATTTACAAAGTTGCCCACTGTTATTTCTTTCCCCTTTAAGTAGGCTTTTTTTGCAGAATTTCTGATTTATCATTATATAAGTAGATTGTATGAAGATAATTTATCACTGAAGAAAGTACATTTGCATCATAGTCGTGTTTTGCAATGTATCTGACAAGATGATAGTATGCTTCTGCCATCTTTTAATATCTTGTGGAATATCATCTTGTTTTGGCTACACAGGAAGTGAGGCATCGGGCTGTGGCTGCGGTTCTGGTTGTGGCTACCGATCATCAGGAAGATCTTTTTCTCCGTCTGTTTTATCAGACATCGCTATCACATCCAGAATCGTTTCTGCGTCGTCATATTAAAAACCAAACTCTTTGTAAGAAATACCGCGTATTTGATTTTTTCTTAAAGGCCTTCTTGCTGTTTAAATTTTTTTGCGAGACTTGATTGTACATGCATATGTAGTCCTCATCGCAATATTTTCCTTCTTTCTCGCCAAATTCTTTGCGTTTTATTTGTCTGGTTAGAACAATTGTTTCCAAGTTATCTGTATTCGACTTGTTTATATGTTTTTAAAAAACACCTCTACGTTTTTAGCAGCGCTGGCTGATTTCTTGTCATTTCAAAACTTTGTTAGCTTGTCATATATGTCCAGCTCGTCCCGCAACTGTGGCGCTCTCATATGGATTACTAAAAAAAGATTGCCCATGTGATCATCTATTTTTACGTCTTCTGGATCCGCCAAAAACGTTTTATACAGTTGTTTGTTTTCACCAATTTTGTCACAATACGTCTTAGCTTTCGCGTCATCAAAAACCATACCATCGCGTTTTTAATCAAGCAACAGCGTGTTAAATTCGCGCGTAATTTTTACTAATTCTGACATTTTATATGTGTACCGTCGAAAAAAAAAACTAGACAAGATCATCAAGAGTAAACAGTTGAAAATAGGTCAGACCACGATTTAGTGGCTCAGCACTAAGGCAATTAAGACCAAAATATGTGATATTTTGTCGTGCTAGGACTACTGATAAAAAAGTAAAGCAAAATAGATACGATGGTAGTTGTATTCGAGTACAAAGTAGTCCAAGTTGGTCCACTAGCCGTCTGCGCATCCAGTCTCCAGCTTGTGATGCGTTTACCATTTCCTGCGCGACCTCTTAACTGAAACTTCCAAATACTAACCTCAACAGGACATTGTATCTTAATCCAAAAGTTTGAGTATTGGCCAGCGGTCGCCCACCCAGTGCTAGATGTAATATAAACGCGTAAAATGCTTGGTAAAATGTGTTATATTCTGATAATGCAGATGCGGTAAAGCCATTCCACCTGTGTTTAAGATTAGCGGTGGAATAGCCTAGAGCTTACAAATTCTCTTGTGGTCGCTTATGTGAGATCCACCGCGGGCGACATTTACAGATTTTTCATGGCATTACTTTGGCCGTTTATCAGTCCATAACCAATAATTACATCTACAGAAAATAAGGCTCCATAGTCACCATTAACATAATAAAAGCCGCCAAAAGATCTAACTGAGACAGGAGCATACGTTCCATTGGATTTTTTATTATAGTGTTATTATAGTATATTTCGGCTGTGGAAGAAAATCGAAAGTGATTGCAGTGCTATCATCCATTTCCTTGTTTGACACCAACAATTATTAGCGCTCTGCCCTCGGTTGGTTTTGCGACGACAACATTTCCAGTTTAGGCTTCAAGCATGGTTGTGTTGATGTTGTTGGTAATTCTAAAACATTCTGGTGCCTGAACGATAATGGGCGTGTAAGAAACCTCAGATGATCTTTGAACAAATATTTGCCTAGCATGCGAATCCAAAACGACGCACAGTGATTTGCCCACAGGAATATCTGAAATCATACCAATGTCTGCTCCAAACTTTGTATCTGCGTACGCTTTGTTAGCTGCGTCTGTAGCTTGGTTTGGCGCGGTTAAATGTAATTTTGTTGGAATTCATATCGAGGTTTCCAGTCGAGGTGCTGGTGCCATTTGTTTGCCATTTGTGGTCAGCATCATATGGTTGCCAATCCAGCTGCGGCAGAAAGTACTTTGCATTTGGAAAACTGTTGTCGCCAGCAGCTGTCACAAGAACAATAGCCGCCGCTGCATACTTATCCATGTAATTTTTTCACCAGAACCATTAAGCGTGCCAAAACCCGTATAATGACTCATTATATAAACTCCGCTTTATAAAAATGCGAATCAGAAACTTCTACTTAAAAGACATATAAAAAATCAAGGCACTATTTTTTGTTTTCAGACTGTCATTACATTACTGTTGGTTCAACAGTTTTCTGCGTTAGAAGAGATTTCTGACAGAAGAATGAAAATTGCTAGTACGGTAAAAGATGAGATCATGGACCTGCAATCTGAGGATAAGTACATATTACGTCAGCCGCCAACTGAGAACATATTTAGATTCGTAGAAAATTCAAGAGAAGAGATAACTAAGTTTAATAGACAATGGGGAAAAAGACAATCCTGAAATTATATCCAACTTGGAAAGAACAAAAGAGCTAAATCAGGATCTTCGACACTATTGAAAAAAGATCTTAAGAGAGATGGAGGAGCAACACAAGATAAAAGCTCCTTAAATGATTGTGCTTCGGCAGGGAGCACCGTCTCCGCATGTGGCATCGTCTCTACCTATTTCATCGTCTCAGCAAACAAAACCATCCATAATTGAGAGAGCGCTTAAGTGGGGCCCATTAAAAGCGCCTCCACCTGCCGTATCACAATGGCAAGGCAACATCTCAAAAGCCAGCATCACCTAAACCTCCTGCATCACCTCAGCAGCCTCAACCTGCTGCAAGGCCAAAGACGTCAACTTCTGTACGATCTAAGAAGACTACACAAAAAACAAAAGAGAAAAAGACAACGGACAAAGGAATAAAATATTACAAAAATCCAGCGGAGGTTGACACGTGTCTAAAGCTACTTGCTAGCAGCAAACAAGCAGACAACGTTGGTGCTGAAATAGATAATGAGATCACAGAAATACTAGATCACTTGCTCCAGCAAAATGTGTCTAATAAAGCGGACTATACAATTTTGTACAAGGACTTAATATAGGCAAGATGCCTCAAACACTTCTCTTTGACTCTAAGTCAGCATCAAGAAGTAGCAGTCATTTTACTGTCAGGTACAGCACACCCATAGAGTTGTCACAGGCTCCTGACTATGAAATTCCTCTGATATCTGCAGAGATATGGAATTCATTTCATAATATTAGAGCTAGCAATAAGTAGTTTATGTATTTTATCTCTGCTAAAGACGCTGAAACAATGCATAGCCTAATCCCAGTAGCATACAACATTATGGGCATTGCTGATGAGATAAAAAGTATATTTCTAAGTGACAACATAGAAATCCCTCCAAATTATTCTTAAACGAGTATAACGCTCAAAGGCGGCTACAGAGTTGACTTTACAATCAATGACAGTTTAAGAGACTTATTAGGTTTTACATCACGAGTTCTGGAGGAAGATGGCGTTTTTCTGTCAACATTAGCGATGTAAGCAGCCTACTAATAATTTGTTCCATAACAGAAGAATCATACGATGCGCGAGATGGCCATATACATGTCATTTATAGCTTTAATCCAAATGCGTCACCAGGATCACTCAGGACAATAAGGCAATCACCCCTCATCTATTATCCGATCAATAATGTGTATAGCATACCAGAGATTACGATGTCTATAACGGACCAATCAGGAAACAACGTGAACCTTAACAATGAGCGAATGACATTTTATTTTCATCTGAGAGCGCAAGCCAAAACAATGTAATCTGGTTGTATAAACAAAGCCAACATAAATTAAACGTTGTCCTCAAAGATTGATAGCGCAACGCCCTCTCATAATCAAGAAGGTTGCTCCACTTGCCTTTGATGCAGCAAAAGGCGCCTCTTCAGCAATAGAAACAGTAGTTGGACAAAAGGTTGCTGACAAAATTAGGGGAACACCAGCGCCTGCACCTGTGTTACAGCAGCCTATTGTGCTACAGTCGCCTGTTGCATTAGAACATGTGAAAGAAGTCATCATGGAAATTGCTCCATCAAAAGAAGCAGAGCGTGTAATGATTCGAAGAAATTATGAGAGGTCTTGATGCGCGCACAACAAGGGTCAACACTAGATAGGCAGTGTCAGATATTATGGCAGGATCCGGTCTAAAAAGAATATTTGTGTAACAAGGATGTATAAGCATTCTCTCACGATTTACTCCAGAATACGTTAATCTTTTTGATGAGGCAACAATCGATGAATCTACTACAGAATAGGAGTATGTTGAGTACTTGGGCAAGGACTCGCATCATATGAATAAGCCTGGCACAAGAATCATTGATACGCGAGATGAAAATGTTTCCTTGCTGCCACACAAATCTTTTCTTGAAGTCAGAGGATTTCTGCAAACCGATGCTGCTCCACCCACCAATTTTATTGCTGGTGCACAGGTAGCGCTAACACATAATGACTGGAGCTTGTTTAAGACGGCGCGATTTCAACTTAATAATCAGACAGCTGAGGACATTAGCAACTATCTGCTTTCTGCCAGCACCATCATGAACTTAATTGTGATGAGCAATGATCACAGTAGAAGCTCCGCAGCAAACATATTCTGGTACAAGGACACGAGCAATCATGCAGTGAGCAACAAGTATAAGCAAGGTGCTGACTTGATTGCTGATGATGCTACTCTTCTGCTAATTTTGCTGGCGCCAACTCTGTAACACAGATACATACCGTCTTTGTGACCCTAGAAAATGGAAATTATAATCTCAGTTTTGCAGTAAGGCGCCAGCTCAGTGATGATAATCATGCAGTCTACATGCTTTTACTACTAAGCTCCATTTTTGGTTTTTGCCGCAACATTGATACGGTTTTTAGAGCTGTCAAGCACGCACTGGTCCTTGAAAGAGCCGATCCTAATACTAGCATGCATCACGCAGATAGTGTTGATGACGGCCAATTCATTTTTACAAAGCTCTCCCTTTGGATGCCAAAGATAACGCCCTCTATTTATCACGCGCTAGAATTGGATTACCTTTTGTCCAGGTTTAGCAAAAACTTTATTTTGAGCAAATGCGAGTCTACAAAAGTGTCACGTACTTAGCAGAGCATTTATCTGTGACATGGAGAATAGCTACGCTGCCTGGCAGCGAGTTAGCTAGACACATATTTGTAGCCTTTCAACGCGCCGTACGAGATGAAGACCAAAAGTAAAGCAGCCAGGTATATGACAACATTTGGCTGACTCGTATTGCAGTTAGAGTAAATAGTAGACAATTTATTCTCGCGCGTACTTTCTGCTTTAGGAAGCTATGCAGAAATTCCAGGACTTTGATATGGAAACACGGATATCTCTGGAGGACTTTGCATACTTGTACACTATTTATCAGTTTGACCTTTCTAAACATAGAGAACGCACAAAAGACTCAATGGCAGACGTCGAAGTCAAGTGGACTATTCATCCTGCAGCAACCTCGAACTATCATGTTTATTATGTGATCAACCCATATGATTACATGTCATCTTGGAACAAATTTGATGAAACCAGTTTGCCACAGAATAAAGATTTCTATAGTCAACTTAACAACGAGAATATTTCTGAAGCGGATTACGAACATGGCTGCAATGTCTGGAACAAATTCAACATAGATAATCTTAGCGCTTATCATGACTTGCATCTGAAAATGGACGTGTTGTTGCTTGCTGACGTTTTTGAAAATTTTCGTAACATTGTTATGACTTATTACGGTCCTTATTCTGCTTTGTATTATTCTGCTCCTGGTTTGACTTGGGATGCCGTGCTCAAGATGTCTAAGGTGTACAAGAATTGATCACATACATCGACATGTATCATTTCATCTAAAAAGGAATTCGCGGCGGAATTTCAGTGATCTCTAACAGGCATTCTGTAGCCAACAACAAATATCTGCCAAACTATGAAACAACACAGCCATCCAAGTACATTACCTAGTGATACTCCTACAATCTATATGATAGGGCTATGTCACAAAGCTTACCAGTGAGCGGCTTTTCTTGGATGCCACCAGAGCGTTTTACCGAAGAACTGTTATGGAGCGATAACGACATTGGCTACATTCTAGAAGTCGATCTTGAGTATCCTGCTGGAATTCGTGACCTGCGCAGCGACTATCCACTCGTGTCAGAAAATATCACCGCGGACAATACTATCTTAAGTCCTCATATGTTAATGCTTAAGGAAAATCTTGCTGTTGGCAATTTTAATGTTCTAAAGTTAATTCCAAATCTGATGGAAAAGAGGTGGTATGTCATTCACTACAGAAATCTGAGACAGTATCTTGATTTATGCATGCGTCGCGTGATAAAATTCAAACAAGAGACCTGGATGAAAGATTACATCGGCTTAAATACGGACAAAAGAATAAAGCCATAAGCGACCCTGAAATGGAATTCTTTATACTGCTGAATAACTCTGTATTTGGCAAGACACTCGAAAATATTAGAAAGCGACTCAACGTAGAAATAGTCAACAAACAAGAACGGCGTGACAAATTAGTTGCCGATCCCGCTTATGTCGTAATGGGAACATTTGATGAAAACGTAGTGGCGATTCACAGAAATAAAACGAGTATTGTTCACAACAAGCCCATTTACTGCGGTTTTTCTGTTTTGGAGCTTTCAAAGTTGCTGATGTATGATTTTCATTATGGCTATGTCAAAACAAAATATGGCGACAAGGCCAAGTTGCTTTATACCGACACCGATTCGTTATGATATGAAATCGAGACCGACGATATCTGCGAAGACATGTTCAACTCAAGGGAGCTATTTGACTTTTCTGAGTATCCCTAAAATAATAAACTTTACAATGAAGATAACCGAATGGTGATAGGCAAGTTCAAAGATGAGACTAAATCAGTTCCGACAGCAGAATTTGCTGGCCTCAGAGCTAAAATGTATTCAGTCAGACTTGCCGATGATGGTGCTAAGAAACGTGCAAAGGGCATCACAAAAAATGTCGTCAAAAATACTAATACACACGATGATTATTTGAAGACACTCGCTGGTGAAACATATTATGCGACAATGAACACTATCAGATCATATCACCACGTTTTGTACACAGTGGCATTAAACAAGATAGGGCTGTCTGCGTACGACCGAGCTTTTTCGTAGTCACACTTTTGCAGACATCTTGAGGTAGCGCAGGTGGACCTGCATGGCTGCCAGATCTAAGTATCCTGCGCCCTTGTGCCTCAACTATGTCTGCAAGTACGACTACTCCAAAAAGCGAGGTCGGGACGGGGGAACCAACCCCATATGGCCATAGTCCCAGTTTACCATACTACTAATACGCATTGCCGAAAAATACTAAGTAATATATCGTTGGAAATAAAAGTAGGTTTTGTTGTGCCGTTTGTTTTATTTTACACCATTTTCTGTTTATTTTTCTTCCTCAATTTCAGCTTGCTACGCAGTGTATTTATATCGTAAGTGGTTGGGGTTGTTTTTGTAATGTCTTTTAGCACAAACTAACTGTACTTTTAGTGTCTAGAAATCGTTACTATTCATGTTTAATATTTCTAGTCGGGGGTTATAAATATGATTTGGTTGATACACAACACAATTTATATTTCCACTCCATCTCTTTCGCTCTCTCTCTCTCTCTCTCAGATATATTTTATTCTCTCAAACACAATTCAGTCGATTTATTGTTTCAAGGCGTTTAAGATCAACAGAAGAAAACAAATCGTAATTTAATCATGAGAGAGATTAAACTGATTAAGACTGACCACATTTGCTATTTTTATTTCATAATTGCCGAAGTCTGATTGCATTGCGGATTTTTAACAGAAGTTACATTGTTTCGGGATTTTCTTGAAATATTGACATAATCAACCAAAATTATGTTTTGCTTTCCTTTTCAAAAACACCGTAATGTTTTATTGATTCATTGAAGATGTTTTCATGCATACCCTGTCGAAGAAACGGTTTTTACTTATGAACAAACATAATAGACATCAAAATGTCCCATATGGCATAAAATAAAGAGAAAAGATACAATTTTTTAGATATGTCAATCAACCATACTTAGCATATCGTTATCTCATTACCTATAACCCAAGAGAGGTCTGATACGGGTCCTGACATAAGCTATTAGATAAGGTTACGTAGATTAGTTTGTGGCATTGGTCCCACAGTCCGAACTACAACATAGGACATACCAGAGACGTGGTATATATGTGTCTGAAAATATGTAGTAACTATGAGCTGAAATAAGTCAGAATATGTTGCAATGGTTTTGTTCAAATTTTAAAGCTTTCTTCCACAAAATAATAGTGGTATTCAAATTTTAATTTTGAACAGATATTTTAAATAATTTCTGGTGCAAAAAAGTATGTGCGGACCCTAGAACAAGTATGGAAAGGCCCATCATTCTAAGGTTCTAGGCGGGAAGCTTTCTATTCCTACAATTTCGAATTGTTAGATTTTTGTTTCCTCTAAGTTAATATACAATTCACCTTCTATACAATAAGTCCTACGCTATTCTTCTTTTATAAATCACTCAGTTCAATGCATATATTACTGGCAAGAACAAGCATATACCACACTGAACACTTGCCAGGTGCCAATGCTATATCCCAATAAATCACAATCAAACGACAGCTTCATAATTTGACATCAAGTACCAACACGGCGGCATAAACTGTCGTAGTCAGATAAATCAGCCCCCAAACCTGTACAGATACTGATGGACGATTTGGGTCTGATCTCACTTATTCATTAAATTGTGCAATTGGTGCAGACGAATCTGCCTGCAACACATCAGTGTACATTACAGACACTTACCAGTATGTCTTGCGGCTGTTGCGCTACGGTTGCTTTGGTCATGTGACTCAATTCAATATATATTATCCGCCATTTTTATGTTTTTGTCTAATCAGGCCTAAAATCTAGTGAACGAGAAATCCACAGTAATTTTAAAGTTCTTACCTGTTATGGATATATGCCTGCTTTCTAAGTGAACGTGACAGTCACAAGACAAATCCACGGATGCTCGAGTCGGGTCACATGACCAAGCAACCGAAATTTTCAAATGAGCGAATGGGCGAAAGTTGCATCTGATTGGTTGCTGGATCTGATGGAACAGCTGGATGTATCCATAAAATTGGAAATGGTGACAGGAGGTAGGGTTATGTTATCCCAAGTGGATTTACAAGTTGTCAAACATACGATTTGATTCGGAATTATTCTGTACATAAAGAGTCGCGAGAAATACAGGTAAGTGTCTAAAATCTACATTGATGTGATGCGGACGGATTTGTCTGCACAATTGTACAAGTCAATGAATAGGTGAGATCAGGTTTGGGGGCTGATTTATCGGACTAAATCTGTAATGAGTTTCAGGCATTTTACAACATCAAGGTCATTAATGCTCAGAGCTAACAATTCTACCTTGGCGTTCTTTGTAACTGTTGATATTGCGGACAGTGATTCCGATATGTAACACTAGACCACCTACTCAGATAAATACACAAAAGGGGGCAGGCAAATGTGCGAATTCATTAAAGAAAATGCAATATATATTTTAAAAGTTGTACTCCCCAATACCACCCTTCCGCCCACCCCTCCATACCTCACCCCCAGTATTTACTGCGGAGGAGTGAAGAGAGAGGAGCTGTTATTTTGTTTAGAAATATACCAAATTGTCCCCCTCAACACCTGCAAGATAAAATGTAAAAATTGCGATGTAAAACTAAATATCTTAGAGGCCGATATTAAGAGAAATTAGTGAAGTCATGCGTGTCAAAACACTATTTCTTTGCAGAAATTGGACTTATTATGCATCGTTCCAGGCTGAGCGATTGCTTATATATATATATATATATATATATATATATATATATATATATATATATATATATATATATATACACATATATATATATATATGTATATATATATATATATATATATATATATATATATATATATATATATATATATATATTGATACTAATAATCACACTGATCAAGCTCAACAATACTCTCTCTCAGTCTCTCTCTCTCTCTCTCTCCTGGCCAAACAGGGTTAGGGTATAATAAAAAAGTTTCACATATAGCACATCTTTATGTACAACGGTTTATCACTGCTTCTGCGAATAAAATAGCTGAAATAGAACTTATGCTGCAGTCCGAGTAAAATGACAGTCATATTTTAGGTATCAGTGAAACATTTTGGAATGAGTCTGTTCTAGACAGTGAAATACGTACAAATGGATTTAGTATAGAACGTAAAGATGGAAAATGTAAAGACGGGACAGTGTACTGGTAAATTTGAAGGTCGGTCTTATTTATGTTAGAAAACTGGTGTTTGAGCTTGACTGTATGGAATGTGGTTTGAGATCAAAGAATAATATAGCCAACCACACACACACACACACACACACACACACACACACACACATATATATATATATATATATATATATATATATATATATATATATATATATATATATATATATACACACACAGTCAAACCTGTCATTTGCGGCTACCGATGGGAAAAGGCGTAACTATTCTTTGTACACGGGTGATCTCTGTACACAGGTTCACATTTTAAAATTGGTTCTGAACAAATACCATGCATCAAATATCCTTATCCTTATCGTTATCATTATTATTATTATTATTATTATTATTATTATTATTATTATTACGATATCAAGATTGTTGTATGTGTACTATCAAACAAAATCATAAAATACACGGATATGTTGTTCTCTCCCAAAATTATTACTGTATCCTGCTCACTTTAATCCATCCTATAAATTAAATTATTACTGACTTAAAATAATCACCGATCTTAGTTTGTTTTCTGTGCCATGACAAAATAATACATTCACTACTGATTGAACGCTTACATATCACTCTGAGGACTGACTATTTCATCGGCCAGCTTGAATTGGTTAGGCTTGGAAAACAGCTGTTCAAGCTTTAAAAACAATATGGATTAAATAGCTGCTCAGCTCACCGACATCAAAAGACAGTCGGCTTATGTGAGAAGCCTGTGATGAATAGGAAATCAAAAAAGCCGTATATGGCTATTCTTTGTGACACATGAACCGAAACTTCGCCTGCTTTTTCAAAGTTTTAAATACTGAATGACCCCTGACTCTAATGAAAAGGGATGTAACTTGTATCTCAAAGACGAACGTTTTTGGTTCACAGGAAAATCGATGAAGATATCAAACTGTACCTGTCACCCTGACACAAAAGGCAACTTCCATTTCTGCTGCGATAATACAACTACTTTTCCCACCATCCAACCAACGAATTGCTTCGACCCTCTGCCCTAATGATAAATACTGCCTCTCTTTTGAATTTGACATATTGACATCTTTGAGTTACACTATCAACGTGACTGGAGTATGGTGAGAACAAGCGAGATAAGAAATGTTTGCACATCAATTCACATGATATCCCTTTATCTAAACAACGCCTTCCTTATGAGGCAGTTTTTTTTTGGGACAGACTGAGCAGTCACTGCAGATACTTGGCAGTGACCTCTTAAGGTAGGAAGAAACCACTGTTTGGTTAGAAAACACCTGGTTGCTGACTGCGGAAGGCAGTGACCGTTACACACAGGACATTTTTATATAGGAAATTTGCCGGGGAGAAATTAGAATGACCGTTGTGAACAGGTGACCGCTGAGTTGTTTATATACCTATTGGATAGTCTCAGTTCTCAAGCTTGGGCAGCTCGGTTTGTCAAGTTTGAACAAATAAAGATCGTTGAAATGACTGGGCAAGAAATGCTAAAGCCAGAACTGACTAAATGGCAACTTTCAAAATGTCCCAGCTAATGAATGAACCAACTAGAGTAACAAAACATCAAACACTTCAATTGACCATGCAAACGGCACTAATGCTAACAATATGGCTGAAGTTTTGTGGCAATAGTAAGTAGAAGTGACCACTTTCACATAGATGTAAATAAAAGCAGTAAACTTTACACTAAAAAAATAAAAATAAATCAAAATTTAAAAAAATCAAAATAAACAAAAAAAAATTAAAAAATTAAAAAAATAGCCACATCACTGTAAAATACAGATCTTATATAAATTTTGATGTCAGAAAATATCTTTAATGATCTTAATTGTACTCCACTGGATACTATCGATTATTTGAAGATCTTGATGGTGTGCTTGATCCTTGTATGAAGTTCTATAATAAAATAGTCGACGCACATGCTCCTCTTAGAACTCGCAGAGCAAAATGTCACACACCGCCTCTTTGGACCAAAGCTGAAATTTAAACTAGGGACACAATGAAAGCTTTATTTAGGTCAAGATGAGGAATTCAAACTACGGTGAAATAAGGTTAATAGTCTTATTAAGAAGAAAAGAAAGGATCACTGTAAGAATCTGTTAGAATCTGGCAATGGAAATCCAGGTAACATTTGGAATTTATTCAATAAACTTTGCAACAAAAGCTAAAACATAAAGTAATTCTGCAGTATTTTCAGAACGAAATAGGCCAGTAGATATCTGTAATGAATCTTCAAGTTTCGAAAGCATCAGCCTGTGCATCCCCAAGTCAATCTTTCATATCATATGGAAACAAGGCCACAGTTGCACCTATTAACAAAAGGAGTCAGAGAGACCAGATGGACAATTATCGATACAGTCTCTGTACGATCTTTGCTAATCCGAGTAAAGGATATTCATTATCATTTTTTTTTTTTTTTTGCTGTAGCTTATAAGTAAATCACAGTCTTTATTCAGACTCAAGTATTCGTGTGAAACTGCTTTAATTCACATGACTGAGGAGTGGATAAAAGCAATAAATGAGAGCCAATTGGTAGGTACTATGTTTATAGATTTCCGGAAAGCTTTTGATCTGAATGATCATGAAATGCTCTTGAAAAAACTAGCAATGTATACATGTAATTCAAAATGCATGCTTTGGTTTAATGAGAAAAGGAGCTAAAACTATATTATAATGCTCATTTTTCTAAACAACAGGACATCACATATGGGGTCCCTCAAGAGTCCATAATTGGTCCACTATTGTTTTTACCTTTTATCCATGTCCTACTAACAAATCTGGAAGAATCAAATTATTCTCAGATGATACAACTCTATAAAAAACTGGAACCGAAATTGAAGACATTAAATTTAACCTCCAATAGGCCCAGAACTAATATATTTGTGGTCAAGAGAAAATGATATAGTCTTAAACTTTGTAAAACTAAGTGGTTGTTGATCACCATTCAACAAAGAAGCTGCAGACTCAAATGAGACAAGCAAAATATAACAATTGGCAATGAAATAATTTTGAGGTTGAAAAGGAAAAAGTGATTTGATTAACTATTGATAACAGTTGGTCATGGTGTTAGCACATTAATAGCATCAGTAAACTTAGGGTAATTTGATTTCACGCATTAACTCATTGTTACCCGCGAAATTATTTGTATTTTCACCTGAAATGTAGGTAATATACACATTTTTCTAGTTACTCCCGATTAAATCCAAACTTACTCATTTCATTCATTGATTTATAATTTCTAATCCGATTGTCACCAAGCGGTCCCTAACATTGTCATCTTCTTAGCGTTTCAAGGGGCCCGCTGACTGTCATTTTCCGGTTGCTGGAAAAGTCCATTTTCAGTGAAGGGATGGATACAATGCCTATACAAACATAGAAGGTAAACACTATGTCGTCTGCATCGAATGTATGCAAGGTTTAATTCTAATACATGTGTATTTCTAACAAAAACAAAAAACAAAAAAATAAAAATAAAAAAAATAGAAAAAAGGGGGAAAAATAGGCCTTAACATCTCAACGTTATGGAAATTTACGGAATTATACGAAGCTTGCGGAAAACTATGGACTACATCACTCCTGTTGTGTGAAAAACACCGACTCGCCCACGCAAATATGGACGGCGTGTTAGTGTTCCATTAGATTTGAAACGCGAAGAAGATGACAACGTTAGGGACCGCTTGATGGCAATTGAGTTACAAATTATAAATCAATGAATGAAATGAGTAAGTTTTTGTGCATTTTTTGTTTTATATCCTTGATGCTTTTCGTTTTTAAAATATGTACGGTGGTACAAATTGCCTGGAGGGTAGGCGGAAACTATAGCTATTTCTCCCTAGATTGAGCAAATGGGTGAAAATTTCACTTTTTTTTATTTCTTTCGTTCTCATTGGACCCATGATTTTCGAGTCCAGGCCTCTTTTTTTTCTCTAAATCTTAAACCCACCCCACCTTTTTCAAATGTTCACATGTTCGTATTCTGTTTGGACCTGTCTTTTTTAGATCTAAATACAGTAAGTCTATCCGGACACAAACTCCAGTTCCGGAGCCGGCAGGTTTTTGCATACAAAAGATCGGGTCTCAAAAATTTCGTTTTGTTCGGCTGTATTTTTTAACGTGGGTTGAATATCTATATTACTTGGTATTATTGTAAAGCTACATATTTCTCTTTTTCTAATACTACCTGCTGGGGTCTATCGTGAATTGTGATCATGTCACAGACCCTGGAACATGATTTCTACGTCATGACGCACAAACGCGGTATTCAGGGATAATGAATTAAAGACTTTTTAAATTCTTTTTTGCCTGCAGATTAACGTATTAAGTTTTATAACAGTTTTATTCAACCAAATATGGACAAATCCAGTATTGTTTTGATTGGTGCTTCAAAACATGCTTTGGATAAGATAATAAAAATTCAGCAAAGGAAATGTGGGTAATTCTAGCTGTACCGTTTGACATCCAAACTTCACCTTTATTTACAAATCTAAAAATTGCACCAATTAATGAGAGACATTTTATCGAAAGGAAAATGTCATGCTAAAAACTTATTCGGGCACCTATAGTTATATATATATATATATATATATATATATATATATATATATATATATATATATATATATATAAGATCAGATTAATGTATGTCACAATCATCGAAGAAGTTCTCAATTGAATTGTACCCTACCAAAACTAAGAATTGAACTATACAAAAGTAGACTTGCTTATTCAGGAAGAGTATGCTGGAATTCTCTCCCTTTAACTTAAAGTCGGCTCCTTCAACAGATAGTTTTAAGCTGGCATACCATTCTTTCTCTGCTGCACTATGTTAATTTAACATGATGCTCAGTCCAGCTATTCTTATTCTTCTTCTTCTTCTTCTACTTCTTCTTCTTCTTCTTCTTCTTATTATTATTATTATTATCAATCGACGGAATCGGGCAACTTTTGCGAACTGCCGTTGCTCTCAGCTTACATAGGTAGCATCATTATGCAGTTGGTCTATTCATTTAATGTTGATGAATCAAATAATAAGTACATTGCGACACATAGCCTGACCTAGTTCATAATACTTTAAAACATGTCGACGTTTCTTGAATGGATTATTACTAAAGTGACTGCAATCTTGTCATTGATGGGTTTGTAGCTATGTTAATGGCAATAAAAGTTCTCTTCGCTGTCATTGTGAAGACATTTGGGACGAAAATTTGCTGGCTATAGAAATTCCTAAGCATGTGTCGCTACAATATCAAATTTAACAGATTCAGGACAACCATAATTGTGTGTGTGTGTGTGTGTGTGTGTGTGTGTGTGTGTGTGTGTGTGTGTGTGTGTGTGTTTCAGTAACTTGTCGAACTCCAGTTGTCCTTGCGTACTTGCGTCAGAAATTACATTCTGGCAGATTTCTCGTCATGTTTCACTGAAAGTCACCAAAGACTGACTAAAATTGGAATTTGCTGGGTTTTTTTGTGGGCACAAAAATATATTTGCTTGCAAAGAAATGTGTCCTAATCCAAAGCTTTACCGATGTATACGTTATCAACAAGAACAAGTTTTCGTGTCAGAAAAGATAAACAGATATTAGTTTTTTAAACAAAAAAGTACACTTCCACAAACGTTCAAGAAAAATGGTATTTCAAAACAAATCATCTCATTAACAGTGCACATAGGAAACTTCTTGACCTTTAAATTCTAAAATTAAGGTCATGTTATTTTTCTACAGTTCAGTGTTGTCACCTTTAAGTAAATGGAGCAGCGAAACTTTGTATTAGGATAACAGATGTAGATGTATTCATCTCAAACAAAAATATTTGTTTCTTTACAGATTAAGGTATGAAATAAGACTTTGGACAGCATAAACACTATACAATTTGTGTTTTCTGTGGAAGGAGACAATTTTCTTGTTGGTATGTTTGCTTATTTATTTTTGGTCAACATTTTAGGTAGTTTGGTAGTTGGTAGAATTGTAGTCCGTGTTATTTTCTTCTTTTTTTTGTTTTGTTCATTCTATTATTTTGGAAAAAAAATATGCCATTTAGAGATAAATATAAATAATTTTGACTTGAAATGCAAAAACAGAAATAAATAAACCAACGCTCAGTGACACAAAAGTTGTTATAACACTGTTAAACCTCTGCGGTAAGCAAATGCTCACAGGCGAAGGTAAGTAACAGTTGAGATCAGCAGAGAGATAGTTCATCATTGATGAATAAACAGTATATATAAATCACTGGTGTTAACAGGAAAGTTCTTGCTCAGATGTTTTCGTAGCATTTACTGTTCTTGAAATTATAGCAATCTAATCACCATGTCAAAATCAATAACGAAGATAGTATGTCGTCCTCAGTGAAAACAAAGGTGTTTAAAGTCAGTGAATTATGGACCCACAACACTCAAAGCCGCTGATACAAACACAAAGACACATTCTGATAAATTTTTTTTTTTTTTTTTTTTTTTTTTTTTTTTTTTTTTGGGGGGGGTAATGATTTATGGTGAAATAAAAATGTATAAGTAATCATTTCTTATGTACATTCATCTGTTATATGTCGATCATCGTATTATTATTCTTCATCTGGAGTTTTTAAAAATATGTTTTAAGCTAATGCCTAATTAACCTTGTGATTGAATAAAAGATTGACGGATGGATGAATAAATGTATGGATGGATGGACTGATTAGATTGATTGACTGGCTTTTTGATTTGTTAGTTAGTTGTTGATTGGTTGATTGGGGGTAAGTTGGTTGGTTGGCTGGTTGGTTGCTTCGTTGTGATGTGGTGCTAATTGTCAAACTTTCTTCGCAGCAATTGGCAAAGAAAATGGCAATGACTTTAGTCAAATGTAGGAAAGTACAAAACAAAGATGTTTTACTGACCGGAGGTTATAAGCTCTCTTTGACTGAATACGTTGAGGCATCACTACACTAATTGGGGTAATCAGCTGTTATTGCATCCTATTGTAGTCCCTAAGAAATCCCCCTCAAAAATTCTCTGATCTTTCCTGGAGATTCTCTAAGCAGTGAAGGATGTTACTTGCATTCAACAAAAATCAGTACTAAAGTTTAAACAGAATATACCATCTTTATTGAGCTCGGATCTGGGCTTTTGCGTTGGATTGGAGGTGTGATTCAGCCGGTTCCGGAAAAGTCACATGCACTAAAAATTCTAGTTATTTCTTTAATTTCCAGAAAATGCAACACAACATATTCTGACTTATTAATATATTTATGTTTTGTATAGTGCCTAACATAAGAATTTATGTGTACACAGGTTTCTATCGCCATTAATTATTATATTTTTATTCATTATGAATTCATTCATGTATGCAACAGTGTGTTGTATATGAATTATGTATGGTATTGACTATATGCCTTTTGCATACATCATATCAATAAAGTTCAGTTCTGTTCTGGTCATAAACTTTGATGAAAATATGTACATTTTACATACATCCGTACAAACTAAATAAATTCATTATGGACAAGCGTATAAAAGATAAACTATCTGAAAAATTATAATTAACATTTGAAAATAATATGATTAAAAACAGACAGTACAATTTAAATCAGAATTTTAGTGAATGTCCATCAAAAAGGTAGAACAAATCTAATATGCTAACATTTAAGTTCGCTCCGTCCAATTATATGATGATATTGACACTTCGATTTAAATATGACACTTCGATTTAAATATGCAGATATATTCATTTCAAATTGTTGCGTGTAGCAAAAATCATGTACAGTGCAGTGACCCCGGGCTAATGGAAAATATGTCTGATATGGGGTTTAAGGAATTATCTTATACGACTTGACGTCGCCTCCTTGTGAACTATCCATTAAGGAATTTTCGTTGCTGAAATGTTTATATGGCAATTATTATCGTTTGAGTCTAATCTGTCAAAAATCGTCGGATATAACAGTAAATAATTGGTCAAAATTTACTTTATCGGTAAGTTGGGAAAGAATGATAGCACAAAACCAGTAGTTGAATTTAATAATAATAAGGACTTTGTGACGTGGGCACAGATCACATCCACTACAACTGCATACAAATCGCTAGCCTACTTTCCATACTACTCAGAACAACCGCATAAATAACCACGAGGCCACCTACCTTATCATTCGTACTTGCTATTTTTGGGGGCTCTGTAACAATTCTTCCTGGTATGAGATATGCACTAAATTCAAACATATCACATAATGTCATACCATACCTACATGTTATTTCTGGGAGGTAGTGGTGGCGGTGAATTTTGCTGAAACTATACAAATATATTTTAACAATGATGAAAACTAGTTTACTAATAATTATGCTATTCCGGATAAATTAATTTGTATTAATATTTCTTCTTCCTTTTCTTTTTCTTCTTCTTCTTCTTCTTATTATTATTATTATTCTGAATATAGCACCACATTGTTAACTCGAAATATCCTCTTTTTTAAAACATTATGCGGATATTTAGTTGGTGGACATGTTCTGTATCGGTGCATTTATCATCATCTTGATTGTTATTATTATTATAATTAATATACCCGCTTCTCCATCTCCGTCTGTACAGACGTAAGTACGCCAGTCACATTCCTTGTAAAAGAAAAACTATGTCAAAAACGTGGCAGGTGACTTCCCCGTCGAGCACAGAAAAGACAGAGTTTCTGTAAGGAGCCTCGGTGGCTGACTGGTTAGCATACTGGATTGGAGACCGAAATGGTGCGGTTCGAATCCGTTGTTTATTTGGCTACTACTGACCATTTCCAAGACAACACGTGTTACACTTAAGTCACATGCGAAGAAAAACATGCTCGAGTTTTTTTCATAGCAGACGTTTTCAATGTTTTCCATTTAGAAGCAGAGTAATAAATAGGTAGGTAGCTTGATAATCCATCTTCAATTTCAGACAGCTATTGCTTCAATCCAGCCTGGAGTTTTCTCCACATTGCTTTATTTTTTTAGCTAAATTTGCCCCAAGTCTTAGGGGTTTAAGGGCATGTGCGAGATTTTAAAATGTCTGAAAACTCGAAAGACGGCTTGAGTAGCGATTTCGTGAAAACTTAAGGCTGGATTGGAACGATAGCTGTTCGTAAGTGAAGATTGTTTATCATCTGATTACGTATTTAATATTTTGCTGCCTGATAACTAAGCCCCTGGAAACCAGTGCAACCTCAAACGCTGGTAAATTTTATTTTTATCCTCACATGACGTAACGTGCATCACGCTCTGTTTTGGAAATGGACAGTAAAAGCCAAATAATAAGACGATTTCCAGGACACAAAAGAAAATTGGTCTAGGGTGGATATTTGCAGCGAGGTTTCCAAAACCAGGGATCTCCCGGGGGACCTGGGACATAGTTAGGGGTCAGTGGAATGCCTTTTCTAATTTATTGGATAGGAGCTTAATTTTCATTTTGGTTTAGTTCTTAAATTACTTAATGTCATACATGTAACATGTTATTCACGGTTAGCCCCAAGCGTCCTGGGCCAGGAGTACAAGGGGTCATTGACGTAAACAAATGGGTGTCAAATCAAAGGTCTTGGCGAGTACTTTTAGAATGGAACTGACATCTGGGGTCTCTGGACAGAAGTCAAAAGGTCCAAAATAGATATCAGTAAACCGCGTTGTCGTGAGCATTTAATTGTAGCTTTCCGGATCTTTGTAATGCAAAAACTTCTTTCACTGTTTATTATTCAGCCTTAATACCCAGAAAACGACGTCCATACTTCCCTATGGGAGGTAGTTTAGAAGTTAGTTTTCCAAATTTCAGGGCAACATTCACTCGGAGCATCCAGGCAGTATTATAATGTCTCAAGTACATAGCTGCTCTTTTCTCCATGCTAATTAAGCGATTCAATTCAAATATATAGCTGTAAAGAAAAATTACTCTATGATAATTATTACAGTGCTATATTGAGGTGTTCTGAAGAGTGACATTCCTTAGTTTTTTTTATACTGAACTTTGTATATGGACTCATAGCAGTAAGGTACATCATATATGCAATTGTTTTAGGTTCTAGCCCAGAAATAACTTTCCAGGAGATAGTTGTTTGGAAGGGGCTGTGTGTCGTGGTGAATACATGTGGGGTTTGCGATGGTGGGCCAGCAAAGTTGCACAAGTTCGATATTCATACGACAATCAATAGAGATGGATGTAAAGAAATATTACAAAAACCACTTATTCTTGGAATATTCTTTGATCAAATTTACAATAAAAGTAATGAATTAAACATTTTTTGTAGCCAGGAAAATTATAATAACAACGTACCTGCAATACATACATGAAAACAAGATTAATTGTCATCACAGCAAAAGTTCACATCTTCACATCAACATGGCTGAATGGCAAATGCGCAAAACGAAACTTTTCCCGCGCGCACGTACACATGAAGGGGTTAAGGGTCAGGGACTCAGCACTTGCTGTTGACAGTGTGGCTCATACCAACCTTTGGAAGAAAAGACAATTTATACCTATAGTCGTCCTCTAATCTGAAAAAATCATATATGTGTGGATTATATATATATATATATATATATATATATATATATATATATATATATATATATATATATATATATATATGTATGTATTATTAAAGATTATCAAGTTAAAACCATATGAAATGATTAGTTTATGAAAGATTTGTGTGTATATGATTGTATGGGGTTCATTTGGGGAATAATAAAAAAAAATCAAAACGTTATTCTGTGACAATTACATAATAGATTACATAGTATTTAAATATGTTTTCTTTCAAGTTTTTATTTCTTGTAGGAGACGAAAACGCCTGTCGAAACTTCTCCACACCCACGTGGCACTAATAACCATATCAATCCTTGGTTGTTTGGATGCAGTGTGTGTCGGTGGTCAGATTATCTGCGACATTCTCATTATGACGGGTAGGACATTATTCCGTGTTGCTTTGGGAATTTTGGGAGATTTTGGAATATATGAATTATTTTGATGTCACAGAAAATCCATAATTTTTGCATACGGGTTTAAACCCTGTTTCCAGTAGGTAATAAACATTCGGATTACTTGAACCTTATCCATATCCTCAGCAGGTTTCGATTGTTTGAAATAAAGTTCTGAAAATCGGGGATATCTGTGTTACTACACTTGTTTAAAGACAAGAAATTGTCAACAAGGTCTCCAGGGCCTGCTTGTCGAGCCCACGAATGAAGCATTTGTTGTAATACTCGTGACCTTTACCCGAAGGTCAAAAAGTTGAGCAAGCATACCTAGCTATGAGTTGTCTTAGATTCATAATGATTCATCGTAAGTATGAACACAATTCTTTAAGGATTTAAAACAAATATTGACAAGTAAACTTTAAGAAAACCTTAACCCAGATTTGTTATGAACGTGACCTTGACATCAAGGTCAAAGCGACGAGCGAGCATGTGGCAGAATGAATTGTTTTGGCTTCATACCTGTTCGTGCCAAGAATGATGAGAATCTATGCCGGAGAGGGGAGGAAATATATGCCAATGAAAAACTGCAGCCTGAAATGTCACTGCTGTGTCTCGCTTTCCCACTAACGGTGACTCAACAAAAATCACATAACACTGCAGTCCTGTTTCAAACTTTATTTGTCATTAAATTTAGATGAGATGTAAGGATAAATACCAAGTACGTACCGAGTAATTCATTTCTTTAAATAACAGAATGTCGTCTTTTAATTGGTTAAATACCAGGGATAACATCGACAATAAAATTATGGATCAAAATAATCAGACAAAGTAAAATGAATGTATAATATCTACTCCGACTGCAGATGTTTTGGTATCGCTTCCGGTTTTGACATGTCTCTATTGGCATCTTTATTGTTGTGTACGGTTTGGTACATTTACATCTAGACTGTTTAGCTCTTTTTATACCAAACTGTACACCAGAGTATAGATACAAATAGCGACCTTACGAAACCGGAAGCGATACCAAAAATCCGTGGTCGGAGTAGATATAATGCAATGAAACGACAAAAGATTACAATTTACACATGTGCTGGCGAATTCAGAAGCTGTTTCCAAAATTTTAATTGTCTTTGAGAACAGTTGTTCGCCCATGACTTTATGCCGGTGCGGATTTTACAAAAGGTTAGGTGATTACACCATTATGTAATTACAAGGCGATCATATATCATCAACTAATGCATCAAAATATAATTCAAACATCACATCTCTTTCGTAAAAACAAACAATAGGAATTAAATGGACATAAAATAATAGAAAATTATATTCAAAATATATATGAAAATGTTTCAGAATATGTCGATATATATTCTTAAACGTTTTCATATATATATTTTAAATACAATTTGTTATTCTTTTATATCCCTTTAATAGAGAAACATGTTGACTTTTTTATGCAATGTCGCCGGCAACCAGTGAAGAGATAGTCAGCGAATCAGGCAAGAACGAGGGAGTGGCACACTTTTTGCTGCTCAAGTTTCACGTTTTCCAGCGACAAGAATTTCAGAGACTTGCAGATGATTTCTAACCTGTAAGAAATTTCAGGGAACAACAATATTTTTTACTTATGATAAAATAATCCTACTTATTTTTCAGAGAATCTTCACGCATACGAGAAGCTCCATAAAACCACGGTGGACTTAATGACTGAACTTTTACCCGATCTTTTAAACAAAACAATACACGGTGATTGGTCACTAGAACAGATTGTGGACTTCCTTAGGCATAGAAATGACCACTACCCTGATCCACATCAGAATGTCAGCTCTGGTAGCGATAACAACCATACACAAGCGCCCATAAATTTGGACGCCAGTGCACATCATAGAAACTCCTTTAAGAGAGACGCGTCTTTGTACATAGAGGCACTAATTGAACAATATCAATGGAGACATGATGCCAAGAAGGCATCATCCGAAATATCTCATCATCGATCGAAAAGAGCTGGAGCTGGATCGAATAGTGGACATGGGCTAACGTATGAACTAACTCATGCCTTTCACATAGGAAGCATGATTATTTTATCAGTTTTGCTATTTGAGGTAAATATTTCTTAGAATTAGGTTGTTTAGAATGGCTCGTTAATTCCTCACCTATATAAAGCTTTTATTTGACGTCATAAATCTGCCTTGAAATCATACAAGCCCATCTTTTGGATCATCTTTCAACTGAAAATGAAAAACATTGATTGAATGGAGAATTTAATTATTTACAGCTGACCTTGTGTGTCTAGGAAAACATTGATTGAATGGAGAATTGCGTGTCTAGAAAAGGAGCAAAAGGAATATAATTAGTGTTTTTCACCAAAGACAAATACCAGATACATAGCATTTAGTGGCATAATCTTACAACTTCTGTCACAAAACTCATCACAACAAACTTAATCAATAATTAATTAATCAGTTAATCAACGCTAAATTCTTGCTATAGCCGTTCATGTATTCATACACAAACCTCTTACACTTTGCTTAATATATCTTCCCCCCAAACACTCCATGCAATCAATCTTATCTTCATCATTTTATTGAACAGCTACCAGAACAACTTGGCAACTTTAACGGCCTCTGTATACTTTGGAGTTGCAAAGATATGAAAGAGAGAAGAAAGAAAATAGAAGACTGTTTCAAAACACAGTCTTTGCCTTTATTATTTATAATTTGTTTACCAACCTTCATCCTACCACCGGATCCTACTTTCTCCATCTCGTTTATTTACTTCGTTTTTGGAAAGCTTGTGACGACCTCCAGATAATGACCACTTTCCAATATACTTAAGAAGTAATACACACAAAAATCAAGGGTTAGGCCAAAGATGGAAATTGAATAAGGCAGAATTGAAAACTTTACAATCCCTCTGCGAATCACACTTGACAATTGATCGTTTCAAAAACCTAGTGGATCCGATACTCTTATTTACTAACACACTACAGGATTTTGCTTGTTATACAATACCACAAGCTTCGGCGGTTCCTAAACGTGTCAACAAACCATGGTTTGATGATACTTGCAAGGGGGTTTTCAGGGAACGGATTAATGACTTTGGAGACCTGAATACCATTCCAACAATGAAACCCTTACTAAAAACCGTATATGCTGATATAAAACTTGTCGTATCATTAGAAAAAGCCAGAGGAAAACAGAGATCCTATGTCTCTAGGTTCAACCCTTTCTCTTCTATTGCATTAGTCTGAAATAGGGTGCATAAACTAACTGTCCAAAAACAAAAATAAGAAAACAAACAAATATATACAAACTTTTAAGAAATCTGATAAAATGGTCCATACACTACATTTCAAACAAAATGCCCGGAACATTGTCAAAGTAGTCTTCATCAGGGAAATATCTTGAAAACGTCTGCCGTATCAAAGGCATGAAAGAAAAAGTTCCTTTAAATGTTAAATCTGTTATTGATAAAGATGTTACAATAAACCTTTACTCTTAGAGAACCACAAGACTCTTTTGGTCGAGCCTATCACATTTCAGCAGGACCAGATGGAATCCACTGACAGCTTTTGAAACCCTTACCTGGTCCAGACCTCAAACCACTACTTAACATTTTCAGTAAAGTGTGGGAAACTGGCGACTTTTCGCCATCATGTTTAAAAGCAACAGTGATACCGGTATCGAAGCATTGCAAGGACCATAATACCCTTCCAACTATCGTCCGACAGCACTATCAAGCTGTATTTGCAAAGCATGGATATAATAATAAACGACAGACTCCTCTGGTATCATGAATCCATCAACTGCTATCAGACACGCAATTGTATCCAGATGCAGAGATGCACAAATGACCACCTAGTCAGACTTGAAACATTTATAAATAAAAATGTTTTAATAATGAAAGAACACATAGTAGACATTTTACTTGACTTGGAGTAAGTTTACGTTACGCACCGCATGGAAGTAGGGTATGCTGAGTGATCTATTTGACCTAGGTCTAAGGTCTAACTATTTCTGCATCCAACTTTTGAAAGATATACAATTTAAAGAAAAAGTAGGCACCACCCTTTCTGAAAGTTATTTTTAGGATATAGGTGTACTTCAGACCAGCATCTTGTCAGTCACTCTATTCAACATCAAGATTGCCAAAATAGTCAAATGACAGAATCTAGGAACTGACTACTGATTGTACTCTGACGACGTTTTGATATGTTTAGGTCAAAACGCATCCATACTATTGAACGTCAACTTCATATATGCTTAAACATAGTTTAGAATACAACATATTCAATATATCGAAATCAAAAACTGTCTGTATGCATTTATGCCTTTTCCGTACAATACACAACGACCCAAAACCCTGTTTTAACGGGTCTCTTGTCCCAGTTGTGGATGAGACCAAATATTTAAGACTTGCTTTTGACCGTAAACTAACTTCCTTCCACATATTACATACCTCAGGGTAAAATTTAAGAAATATAAATATTGCGTTAATGCAAGTCGTTGCAAACACAGGCTGGGGAGCAGACCGAAAGGTCTAACGTCTGTTATACGGGTCTTTAGTAAGCTGAAAACTTGACTATGGTTCTACTCTGTATGGATCAACTCACAAACCTCCAGATTCTTGATCCGATAGACAAGAAGTCACTCAGACTTTCTCTGGGAGCATTTAAAACTTCTCTTTCAAAAGGCCTCAGTGTTGAATCAAGTAGACTATCACTTCATCTCAGACGAACGAAACTAGCTCTTCAGAATAGGACCAAACTATCCATCCAACCCTGCATTGGATGTCCTCTCTTTATCCAAATATAAAATCATGTACGATCGTAAAACATATTTCATTCCACCTTTTGACACAAGAGTTCGCCCTCATATAGAAGCAGCACAAAGCAATGTTGGCAAAACTGCGAAATTCTAACTCGCAAAAGCACCGCCATGCTTACTAAAACCTCTCAAATTAATAATTTACCCCTGCCAATTCAAAATGTCTCTCAATTCTCTCAATTTTCTGAGTCAATGCAGTGAAATAAGAGCCTCCTATTGTGTCTATCCGTTCCTTGCAACACCCTACAACACTATTTCTAACCGGTTACCGAATGATGCCTCCATCTTTACCGCATAAGTTACTTCTTCTGTTGATAACAATGATATGGCGGGACTGACCGAAAAGATGGTGAACACATTTTTCCAGGGAGATAAACATCAATGAAACTGAAACCTGTCTATATAGTCAGAACAACTAGGAGTACTTCAAATACAAGGGGTTGGAATTTGATATACCAATCAATGTACATTGTAAATCTGTAAACTTATTAAGCTACAACTCACTTCTTCAATACGTTTGAGTGTTGTTCATTATTTTCAATTTGTGCGGAAATCGGTGTGCATTAGTAGCAAAAAGTTATGCAACCCGAAAGTCAAGAGAATGTTTAATCGTGTAAGAAGAATGTGGAATAACTTCGACTGTTTTATTCCACTGAAGTGGATTTTTTGCAATATTAATAAGACCCTAAACGACAGTTTAATCCGAAATTAAATACATTATAATTTAATGCAACCTTTTCTTTTCTTAGTTATCACATGTTGAATTTTTCATAACTGCATTTTCCTTGTGCCAGTGTTATATTATAAATCATTCAATAAGGCCTCATATCCTCAGATTCCTTCAATACCGTATCTCATATTCTAACGTTTTAACGCATTAGTTAGTTCTGTTTATTTTTGTCAACATTGAAAGACTATTGTTATTTACACAGATAACAAAACAAACCTTCTTCAATTTAATATTACACGTAAAAAAATATTTTTCAGACAATTTTGAAGATATCTGCAATGGGTAGAAAATTTATGGACCACAAAATAGAGGTAATATACTATTTCACATGAGGTAATACACTGTTTCACTTGTGTCACATGAGGTAATACACTGTTTCGCGTGTGTCACATGAGGTTTGTTCAAAGATCGAAAGCTTGTTTCCCATGTAATTCCAATATATTTTCCTCCCACGGGTTGCAGTCGGTTCGTTTTTCAGTATTTTCCCATATCGGCACCCGTATTTTCTTTTGAATCAACGCTGAATTATTGAATATCTGTAACCACTATTATTACCAAATAGAAATCAACATTGAAATCTCGTAAACATTTTTAATATATTGATTTTAAATGTTTGACAATTTTGAACCGAGTTTCTAAGGAAACATATAGACGTAGATGCTTTTTTTTTTACCTACGTGCGAATGGTTATCTTGTTATATTGTTCAACATGTCTATTGCCAATCAATCAAACAACGAAAACAACAGTTTGACAAAAAAAAAAAAAAAAAAAAAAAAAAAAAACCCACTTGATTGTTTTAATTCTATGCTATTAATAAGAAAATACAAAGTTTACGGGCTTTCACGTCCTTGTTGTTTCTTTTATACTTCTTTGTCAAAAGCATTCAAGTATTTACCCGAATGTGTCGTGGTTAGATCTCCATGGTTTTATTTAGCTTAGGTTTGTTTTGTTTCTTTTCTACCAGTATACTTAATGTCCGATATCGTTTTTTGTATTCATTTTCTGAAAGGCTTATATGATTCTATTACATGTTCACTGTTTTGTCCCAAACAGGGTACGGCTAATGATCATTCATCTCTAACATCAAGAGCCATAATTTAGGACAACTATCATGCATAGAGAGATTTATGCCTCGATTTTGTGCAAAAAATCGCAATGTTTTATTTTTCCAAGTATATCGGGCTTAAGATGGGCAAACAAATACCAAAAAAACAGATGGTATTCTATCTTGATTGATTTTGCCTTTTCCCATTATGTGCAATTCCTTGCTCCAAGAGAAAAGTATACACATTTTCGAGGCTGTGTCAGTAAGGCCAACAAACTTTGATTGGATTTTCCTTGTGAAAATGTGCATAGAATGTATAAGGCAATTTCCTCTGTAATATTTCATCAGGTATTTGATGCCTTCGTGGTGACAGTGTCGTGGTGTCTGGATGTGGGATTTTGGGAAGGGATATGGGCCAAACCCGGACAGGAAGCGGCCACGATATTGATTTTCATCCTGCCGTGGAGAGTAATTAGGATTGTCAACAGTACGTATTTAATCATAAAATAGAATTGCTGTCGTCCTTACGTCATTCAATATGCATTATATCTCAACTATTTGTTTCACACCTATAAAAAATAGATCCTGCCTCTCATTTTCTATTTTGATCGTTTTCATATGATGTCATAGGCTTTCATAATTACTTCCCCTTAAACCTCTCTTCGCCATTGTTTGATCATCCTCATCTGGCTATTAAGGTGGCACTCTCCATTTTCGTACTTTGCATGGGTTAGATTTTTAAAGAAAAAGAATTACCCAGGTTTTCCTCACTGGCGGTCCTGGCTATTTAAAAAAGAACTTGTATATCTTAGGTATTGTTAAAAGAACTTTGAATTCCCTTTATTTTGGTGTATGATTGATGGGTGAAATTTGGGTTATAGAGTATACAGCTTGGTCTTACTTAAGATGTGCGCCTCTCAAACAACTGCTAGATCCGCATGGTCATTTTCACTTCCGGGACATCAAAGGTAAATATAAAAAAGAGCCGATAACTTGTTTTTACTCTTGAGATATTTTGTAATTAATTCATAATACTTTCAGAGGCTGGTATTGTCTGCTGTGGCAAAATTCGTTTCCCTATTTTAGTAACTGCTGAAAATAGTGCACTTTTGACTAATTCAGGCTGACTTTTCGAGTACTTTGGAGCGGACATTTCTGCCTGCTGTGTGCTTAGATCATGTCCAGTTTCCACAAGTACAATATGTAAAGAAATTTCAGCCACAGTACATGAAAATAACATAGAGGTATGCCAACATTCTCTCCATTGTGCCTGTTGCAAATGCAAACAACGTCATCTTACATCTGTCACTCTCTCAGAAGCATGTATTATCTGTAGAGCGCCCCCTAATACAATCCTCACGTGAGAGATGGTTTTCATTGGATGAAACAACGCCACATGATATGTAATATTTCATGTCGCGCATGGTCTTGACGTCATTTACTTTACGTGACATCATAACTTCAGATCTTAACGTCATGCAGTTGAATTGGCATTTGTTCAATTATAGAACTATCTTTCAATAGGTCGCGTAGGTCAATATGAGGTGTACAGGTTCTTATTTACCTAAACACAGATGTATATTTGTATAAATATAGTTAAAGAATTGATTTTTTAAAAACAATTGATTTCAAGTTGTCACTTAATGCAATGTATATTATATTTTCACAGCTTGTCTTACAATATAATATGAAATAGGTCAAATCTAGTACCGAGGGAAGCATGAAGGACGCGCGTGTGCACTGAATGAAGTCACCGGACGTAATGGAGATCTGATGCATGGTGTCTTTACTGACGTGCAAAAAACATGTATTAATTTTTGTCGTGTAACTGAATAATTCTTGTCAATTATAAAGGTGGATAGGTCCAATGCCTGAGTAAATAAACTGCGATGAACGAACAATTTACTCGTCCTACTTCGTTCTTTTCCGTAATAGAGAAGGCACAAAAAACAAGAAAATAATGGCAGCAACTATAGGCACTTCAGGTGTCACTGTTTCTAAACTGATTAGTGTATAGATTTTACAAACCTTTTAGTTATTTATATTTTATTACATATAAGCTTTATCAAAACGCTTTTGCTGACTTCGGTACCTTGTTTTATTGAGCTCTCGGTATATATTTCACGGCTAAATAAAACAATATACTGATCGAAACAAAAAGCCCGTAATTGTTTTTTTTACTTTCATACCTTGATAAAAAAATATCTCCACGTGAGTACAATGCGTTGTTTTACGGAGTTGAAATCACCGTAAGGAAACCAATACATTGTTTTACTGTTGAGCGCGTGTGACCCCTTTAGCCAATCAGAATTCTGAATACTATTTTATGAAAGTAAGAAACAAACTACTATTCTTGTTGATGATAACACTATAGAAAACGAACCCAAAAGGTGGCGTTCACTATTTTTAAGAGAAAGTAATTAGACTTGAATTGAAACGGTCAAGCCCGTATGCCATAATTATGGATTCCTCCTCCTACCGTATGACATCTACGAGTCACTCAACCACCCGCCTCGCCTGGCCTGGATACCATGAAACTCTGAGCTTGAGACTGAGCTTTGACTGAGCCAATCAAAAGTGACGTTACAAAAGTAAAGTCATATGCGAGAGCCTGACACAAAATCCAGGCTCAAACTCAAGCTCAGAGGTTTTATGATTTCTAGACCCCGTTTTGAGCTCCGAATCCCAAATTCAGATATGACGCCTATATAATCGAAATTTGGGAGTCTAGTAGAAGAACTTAAATTAGGAATAACCTGAACGTTATGTGATTACAAGTTTATTCTAATTAAAGTGCTTTAGTTTCTGGCTCAAATAATATCGAAAATACGAGGGTTGGTTTGATATCTCGAGAGATTGGAAGCCAGTCTATTTATGTTGGTTTTAGCTTAGATTATTGTAAGTTTATTGTACAATCTGAACAATGTAATTTTGATGTCTCAGATATTTCAGTGAGGTAATCTTTGATATGGCTGTAACTTTGGAGGGGCAAATTTAGAAAGGTTCGAGGTGTCCGTCGAACCTCCATTGTTCAGCAAAATAGTACACTTTTTGATGTAAAAGCACATAAATGTGGCCATTGTAAGCAAAACCAACCATCTTTATAAATTCAAACCCCATCAGAAATACATTCTGGATCCGCCCGTTCTTTGGAACTCGCTTTGGAAACCACCTATCATGGAATGGCGACCCCGACCCTTGTACATGTTGCAACTGTGGGTCGAATGTGACACCTCATCGAGATGCCTTACGAGAGGCAACCCTACATAAAACTGAAAGTGACTAAGGTAATGATAATTGCCAATTCTCAGATTAAAGTGAACCGGCACAAATACTAGTGGTATCTAATTGTCTACCGATATATGTATTCGTTGATAATATAATATGCATATTATGGATATCTTTTCTATGTTCTCACGAGTTGCGTCCAAGGGGATGATCTCTGCCATATTTTGGCATGAAATGTCTAGCCTGATATAAGGTATTATAACACAGGGAAGAATAGAAGTAATTATTACTATTCCAACTCGGTTACGATTGCTTCTGTATTACAATCAAATTATAAAGAACTTTACACACATTAACAATGTGTTCTATCATAATCTCATACTGTCTGAAATGTGTGGGCATGTAACAAAAAGAGCATATCGGATGTTTTCGCCAACGAAGCTTCTGAACGACACAGAGGGCCATGAGAATTGTGTTGTGCAAGAGTTTACATAAGGACTTCCGATTTAAATATACATCAGAAACCATCGCAGCATGAATAAATCTGTCAAGGTCAACAATCTTGATCTCTTTTTGATAAGGCACGAATAACTTCGACTGTCAGAGAGCGTGGTTACAAAATTAGCCCTATATTTCGAGTGCGGTCATAATGGGCAACATAAATGAAACCATCATGGCTGCATCCAGTATTCATCATAATGATGTGACGAATATTTATATTGTTTTTATAATGCTGTATTCATTACTAATCCGATTTATGAACTATTTTTCGATTTGCAGATCAAATGCTGATCCCCAAAAGCAGTTTTGACCGTAGAAAATCTTAACATTCCTTTTTTATAGGTTTCGTCCTGGTCATTAAAGAGAAAGACTTAGTCCTGCTCAAGGTGGTCAAGCAGAGATACAGGGCGGCAGCACGCAAAAATGACGAGTTTAAGGTCAAACTGGACAAATACAGGGTAAGTATGAAAGTCAATGGTTGTCTAACAATATTTAACTGAAGAAAAAGAGAAAGGAATCAGCAAAATTAGTATAAAGTGAAAGAAAACGGATTGCAAAATGATGGCCAATAGTCAAATAAATCCAATTTGAAGGTCATTGAGCTATCGTCCTAACCATGATTGCCATTCCATTTCCAGTATTGTACATATTTCTTGCCTTAGGAATCTAATAATTTGAAAACAGACGAAATACGAAATACTTTTAAAATATAAGACGGCCAATGCCTGCGTGTGGGGCCCACGATCAAAGATGTCCTGTACAACCTATGACCTTTATCCCAAGGTCAAAAGGTTGAACAAATTTGTGAAAAAATTAATCATTTTAGCTTCATTATTAATAATCCTAAAAATGAACAAAATTTATCAAGGGTATAAGAAATAGAAGCAAATGAAAACCAAAATTAACCAAAACCTTAACGCATATTTTCTACGATTATGAGATTGACCCAAAGGTCAGAGGGGCGAAGAGTGTGCCGCAAAATGAATTGACTTAACTTCATAATAAATAATATAAGTATGAAAAAAATCCTGGGATTTACCAAATATTACCAAATGAAGATTTTTTTTAACCAAAATGTTCAAGCAAATTTTCTATGACTGTGACCTTGACCACATATTCAAAGGGGCGACAGAGAGTGTCATAGAATGAATTAACATAGTTTCATAATGTTTCAACCTAGGTATGAACAAAGGTGATCATTGAGTCAAGGAGATAGGAGCAAATAAAAAAACTTTAACCTAAACCTTAAAGCAAGTTATGAATGTGAATGTAACCTCAGTGTCTGAATGTAACCTCAGTGTCTGAATGTAACCTCAGTGTCTGAATGTAGCATCAGTGTCTGAATGTAACTTCAATGTCAAAAAGGCGAGCGAGCGTGTCGTAAAATAAATTGTCTTAGTATCACAATGTTTTATGCCAAGTTTCATGAGAATCTCTCAAGGGATTAAGGAAATATATTCAAATTAATATCTTTAAACAAAACCTCAACACATTGTTGACTCCGATGCCGCTGGAAAAGTGATTATGTGTCTCGCAGAAAAAGGGAGAAAAGCATACATTAGATGAAGGAATTTCAAAGAATGTTTTATCTTGACAATTTCGCCCGCATTATCAACATCCCTAACGTAATTAATTGGGCGTGTAAACTAGGAGGCTGTGACATACATTTGTTATCAGGGAGTAGTACTTCCACAGATACTTCTACGATTAAAGACAACAATAACAAAAAACTCAAAGTAATTATCTGAGCTTGAAAACTAGGATATGTTGACCTTCTATTGATAAAAGTCAGTAGGAGTCCTCATGTTGAATGCATCGACCATGATTCATGACTAATAGATGTATGTATAGTAACATAATTATACAAATTTAATGAGACGTTTATAAAATGAAAAACTATAGCTTGATTTACAATGACGAAGAAGATACACAATGGCTATTGAAAAAGCAATCTCTTATGTCTCGCGCGTGTTTCGCAGGCGAAATAAGAAAAAATGCAACCTAACGAAAGGGTTACTGCTTTCAAACAGTTAACAGGACTGTCTACTTGTGCGTCAGATGAAATTTTTAAAAAAGTCCAAAACATTCTACCTCTGTTTTATTTGTGACATATCAGTGTTTGTTTTGTTTTTTTCCAAGATAATGAGCGGGTGCAAATGAGAACATTAAACACTGTAAATACTACAAGGAACATAAACAGCCTGATTGCGATTAAAAGAAGTTGAACTGTAAACAATTATGGCATCTTGGAGGTTAAGGATTATATAGTCATATCAGACGATGACCCTTTTGAAATAGTACTAGTTTATGGGTATGGGATGGGTGTTTGGCATATAATTTATGTGAACATAGGGTATTACCTCCACATATCCTTCAAACTGATAAACATGACAGTAAAACTAACTCTTGACCCCAATGGCCTTATACAGTAAATAATGATAGAATGTCATCGATTCATAAGTTGTGCGATGATAGTTAAGCAATCTTTTTAGTTCCAGAGTGTGACGTGTACAATCGCGATGCTTCATGCTCTCTCTCTCTCTCTCTCTCTCTCTCTCTCTCTCTCTCTCTCTCTCTCTCTCTCTCTTGCGCTTGTGTTCCGACAGTTTAAATAATGTACACCCTGGTAGGAGTCACTTCTGAGCGTGTTTTACTTCCAATTTTCTTTACCTGCTAATCAACAATGTTGCAATTATTATTAATTTTATTTGGTTGTTTAAAAAATCATGCTCAAACTTATTCACTGGAGTTAAAACCCTTGGCTCCATGCAAGGCCGGCGCAAGGGTATTTGGCGACCTAGGCGAACCTTTCGCCTTGCGCCCCCCCCCCCCCCAACACAATTAACTTTTGAAAACGAATATTGTGCATTAGTATGAATAAAAATTCTGCATCTGTTTTTCTCTCTCTACTTGCAGACGCTTATTATCTTCTATTTTACCCTATTTCTCTTTTTTTAAATTTTTTTATTCCTTCAGTTTTTTGCCTCCCAAGGCGACCGCCTATTTTGTCTAATGACTAAACCGGCCTTGATTCTTTGGTCTCTCCATGGTAGGAAAAATTCTCTAAGCAAGTTGAGGCTTGCTTGTTCATCTCCTTTCACCCAGCGTATAAACAGTAATGCATCGGGGAAGTCTGCAACGCTTCGGAAAAGGAAAAATAACGCATACAAAAAGAAAATATGCATAGCATCCGTGGGGGAAAAAAAACCCCTAAATTAATTCTCTTTTTAACGTATGTCGTATATGTCTACACATTTAAGATTTTCTCAAGCATTTGATAACAGTTGGCATCGTCGGCTGAAAACTCGGTGTGTTGATGCATTATAGTTTAGCCTTAATACAAGAGAAGCAAATTTCAGGTTTAATTGCAGCAGTACAGTAGGAGAGTGAAATTCTGATAACTAAAACTCCATAGGCACTACATTTGTATGCATTTATGTTTTTGATAGGAAAATTATAACCGTTTAAAAAAAGTAACTCACATGGACAAGAAAAGCAAGTTCCGCAAGAGAGGGAGAGACTCTCATCATCTGTTTTTCAACGGGAAGATACATGAAGTAGTACTACTAATACTACTACTAACAATAAAAATCTTAATAATAATATTTGATTGACAAGGAAAAAACTTGTATAAAGACAAAATGCGAAAATAGGTTGTAGTGTGTTAAAAATTGTATCTTATAAAAGTCAAAATGCTATCAGGTAGTCGATTGTGAAGTGACTAATAAAAGTCAATATACTATCAGGCAGTCGATTTTGAAGTGACTAATAAAAGGCAATATGCTA
Organism: Margaritifera margaritifera; assembly: GCA_029931535.1. Classification (NCBI taxonomy): domain Eukaryota; kingdom Metazoa; phylum Mollusca; class Bivalvia; order Unionida; family Margaritiferidae; genus Margaritifera; species Margaritifera margaritifera. The sequence goes on from JAQPZY010001569.1 coordinate 1,231,670, forward strand.
TCAGGTAGTCGATTTTGAAGTGACTAATCGAAAATGGAATAAGTAGTGTTACTATTGGCATCTTAAACATTTAAGTGCTGCATGGTAATCGAAGTTAATAAAAAAATTTGTATAACTCAGCATTTGTATGTTTGTAAAGGTTATTATATTTATTACCTTGAAAAATTTAAAGCATCTCTGGGATTGGGTTGTATTTACACATGGTTTGATTTGCTTGCTTTGGTCGATCGTTCATTGCTAACGTCGAACAAAGTCTGACTTTTACAACTGGATGTTAAAGACTATGTGAAGTAAAATTAATTTTACTTTTTTACCAAAATAAACAAAACACCTAAAACAGATACACAACCCCGATCAAATAATAGACTCTGCTCAGCACGTGTACTTGGGGCACACGTTTATTTGAGTTTTGTGCATTTGTATATTTTCTTTCATCTTGTGATATTTTATTGTCTTATTTTTCTTTTTTTAAGCTCTCAGTTTTGGGTCTGTTCAATTCCTGTGAACGTTTTCCAAGTTGTCTGCAAAGTTCAAGTTGTCTGCAAAGTTCAACTCTGCGTAAAATCTATTGGATTTTGTGTAGAAACCTTTTTAAGTTCTTTGCTAACCTCAGATTCAGTTTGCTTTTATCTTTTTTACCTACCATTTAACTGAAATAAAATTTGGAAAGCTAACCCAAGATGAATCTGAATCGGAACCAACGCCAGTTGCAAGATGATTTACAAGTTTACTTTAAGTAGTGAAAATTACTTTTAAATGTATTTGGGTAAATAAAAGAGATGGATTTCAAAACATTCTATGTATGGTATGTCGAAATGTAAACCATACAACCGAGTTTAATCAGAAACAAAGAAATGCAAGTCATGTCAAATTATATACAACAAAATGTGCAGGGAGGAAAACATGATACAATCAATACAATGGAGAATACAAGAGACAAAGATACTAAAATGGTAAAAACCTCAGATTTATTAGCAATGCAAGAAGCAAATATTTACAAACGCTAAAGAAAAAATATTAAATCAGATACGACGCTCAAATTGCTAGGTGTTAAGTTAACTGACTTCTACACCGTATATGGCTAAATTGTACAAGACCTGAAGGTGTCATTTAAAGATGATTTAGACATTGATCATTTCATGCTATGTTCATCATTTGATTTGTCTAATTCTGAGCAGGAAAGAAATAATTTCAACCAATACATGTTTACTTAGGATTATTGTCTATATTTCTTTTGTTTTCTTTATTTTCTATCCTGTATAGCAGAAGCTCTGCCGTTGGCGTTTTCGAATAAAAATCCTTGAATGTAATCAAAAATTAGCGCTGAAAGCTGATAGAGGTAATCACAAAATGAGTGACAAACATCCAGTCAATTATCTAATTCCATTTGAAATCATATAATCATCTTCCAAGTCATTCTGCAAAATGTCTAAATTATCAATCGGAAGAAATGTGCTAATTAATGATGTCAAAGCGTAGATTAAAACAACTGACAATTACTTGAAAATTTTGGCAGTATTAGCATTTATAAAGATTTCTGATGTCTTCTTTTTTTGTTTCTCCTCCATTTTGCCCAACTATTTGTTAGTTAGATTCTTATTTGGCTACTATAATTTTGAAAGTTCTATTTGTAATAGCTATGTTTATATCCTTTTTGTGCTCTTCAAATTCCATAGATAACTAATTATTTTTCGTCACTGTAGTTGAGATTCATTGAAACACGAAAAACATCATAATTCTTGATAAAACTGACTATTGTCCATTCATCAACGATTAAATCTTCACAGTTTAAAAAAAAAACGGAAAATGGATGAGGGTGGTGTTAGTGATTATGATTATTCAATTGAAAATCTTTCTGTATGAGGATGATGACGATGTGATAGATACACAAGTTCTAACAGAAGTTGATGATACTATTAATCACGCAAATGATTTTAGTCAGACCGCACCACGTGTTGCTGAAACTACACCCGTCCGACAAAAGTTTCACTGAACCACGTTGACAAGTTCAAGAAACAGATAAAAAAAGGTTTTGACATGGATGAAACACAATACTAGTTGGTAAAAAATGATTTAATCAAAAGTAAAACTGACTATTATGTAATACGTGCATCTGAAGGTACGACCAAGGACTTCAGATTACGAGGAAAAGTAACACCAAGATTCTATTAGCACCTTTCACTTTAGCAAGCAGGAATAGAAAGGAGTTGTTAGACACATTATATTGGACCAAACCAAAGTGTCAAATTCAAATAAGAACGTCCTGTTGAGGAGATGCAACATAAATATCCGTTATAACATAGTCTTGTTTAAAAAAAAAAAAAAAAAAAAAAAAAACAACAACAACAACAACAAAAACAACCATTACAAGTCCCTGAGAACAATGAGATGCAAGTGATTAACACAAAAGAACCGTTTGATCAACATGTAAGTGTAGCAGAAGATTTTATAGATAATTACCACGAAAAAGTTCAAAGCGGGGAACTTCCGCCTAAAGTAAAATGACTAAATACTACACAAGAGGAAACATAAGTAGGGTCTTATACGGCCGCTGTGAAGGTTGTCAGTTTGAGAATAGAATCTACAAAATATAATGTTAACATATATGAAAAGCAGACTAAAAAAAAAGAAAGACATCAGCAAAGAAACAGACCCAAACAAAAGAGCTGTATTGCAAGAACATTCGGAAAATGTTTTGGAAGTTTAAGAGCAAACGTTATTAGACTCATAATAGATTTTTGAGAGATATTTTAGAGAGAAAAAAATGAAAGAAATAGCGAATAGGTTAAAGAAGAAATTATCATTAGTGTACGGATGAAACACTATATAAAGAAAATGTTGTAAAAATATGATATCTTATCAACTGTTTCTCTGCCTATAGCAAATTTTGTAAAAGAATTAGTAGTGGGTGACTTGGAGGTAGCGCTGCTCCATCAGGCTGTAATTATTGGCAGTGTAATAAGCTGGCTTATGAAAACGTCCGAACGTGTAGTTTCTTTACCCGTTAAACATGTTATTTTACATGTTTAGGCATTAGTAGGTTTGTTACTTGCATTTTTCGTCAGAGGTATAGACACTGCATCCAAGAGAATTGAAAACGCTCACACGTGCATAGCACGATCAAAAATTAGCGAAGCTCATCGCTGTGAATGAATTTGTAAATTATTTCAAGACGTAAACTAAAGCATCTCCTGCATCCATTATATCCATATAAGTATCGGATCGCATTAGTAGATCCAACAGTGGGACTGTAATCATAATAGTCCTTCTTCTATACATAATTTTCAACCACTTTGTCTTTTCTTTTTTTTTTTCTTTTTTTTTTTTGTTTTGTTCTTTACAATTTGTTTTCGTACTGTCACAGTTCGCCCTTTGAAATACCATTCATTGCTACCTTTGTATTGATAGTAGGGCTTCATCTGAGTTTTTCTATTTTTTTAAATTATTGTTGTATCCAACGATACTACTCACTTTCATAACTGTGTCTCTAACTAATAGTTAGATTCGATCACCACAACGGCATAATCCAATTTCACTTTCGACGCTTTTATGTATTTCTGAATCTTACCATAATGTGTTAATCAGAGTCATAACCTTGTTCACCTATTATTAGTTATACTAATAACGTTTTAGCAGCTCCTGTATCAGACTGGACCTAAACATTATTATAAATGTTCAGCTTTGTATATGTGCACTTAAAATACAAACAAAAATAAATCTGATTTTGCTTTACAATATCTTCATTAGTTAATCCATTGCTAATTTGCAAAAAAACAAATACGTTCAACCTGTTGGATTAACTTAATTAGAATAAGGCAACCTTATGAAGTACCACCACCATCCGACGCCAAACGTGTTTCCGTATATATTGCTTCTATCATACTAATTAATGTCTATTTCTTTTTACGGTAGAAAAGACCATTGTTTCGTCAAAGGTTGTTAAATACATGCTATTATCTATAATTGTTCTATTCCTGCCCCCGATGTAGATCGTTAAAATGGTTAAAGATCAAATTAAATTTTTTTAGATCTATGCTATTGCTGCTTGGATTAAATGCATCCTCACCAAATGAATGTAAAATTTGTAAACTGACTTTACTAAAATCATGTACACTTGGATCTCTTAAATGCCAATAGGAAATACAGCACGCAGCTATTGCCGTCCATACCGCCCATTTTACTTGACTTTGTCAAAAGTTTCATGACACGTTGTGCTCTGTTTATATATATATTTCGCCCCTTGCTATGATCGTGAATGCATTATTTCAACAACAAAAAATGTGTAATAGCTCGTACGTGAAAAATTTAGTTTTAGTGTAATAAATGTTTATTCCAATGCTGAATATTTTGTCACTACAATATATGCATGGATAAGACGCAGTACTTATGACAATGAAGAATCTAAAATCTCGGGTATTTTGTATTTTATATTTTTTCCCTCTATTTTGTCGATAGGTTTTTCTTTGCTGCATTTGTACAATAGTACAACTAATCGAACTTCGTCCACACCATCCAAGATTCACTGCACGATTTATTTGTGTTGATTAATTTCTCTGTATACGAGATGTCAACCGAAAGTTCTGAAAAAATGGTATCATCACAATCTGTATAGCTACATACTGTAAAGATTAAACTGGATTTCACTTCATCCATGTGGTGTACAATAATTCTTCCCAATTCAAGTAAATGCGGGTAATATTGTGATAACATTTTGTAACAGAAGGTTTTATGAATGTGTTAAAATTGCACAGGGTAAACATTTAGTAGAGGAAAATGCATAGCTGCTTCTGTTACTGCTATACCTTCTTTGAACAATATTTGAAAGAAGTTTAAATGTCCTCATGATAACATTAACATTTATGTGATTTTTATTACCCTTATTTTGTTCAAAATCTCGTAGTCTAACTTGTCGTCTTTTACATCATACCTGTTTTTCAGATCTTTTGAGAAGCATTTGTAATCAACTTCATATTTGTGAATATTATATCTTTTCATTTATTTAATGTTGCCATTCGTTACCTTGCTAGGGAATTTTGTACACTTTAATAGCCTTATCACAATTTTATTGTGCCTTACTGTTTACCTGGGATAATTTTGAAGGTACGTTCTTTCTTGCCTCCTGCTTTGTGGTCAACACAAATTTCACATAGTATGTATGTTTAGCTCCTTTATGTTCTATTGCACCACTCTGTTTATATCTGTCACATTCTAAAAACTCGGGATCTTTCCAAAACTCAACTGTAGATGTGTCCTCTAGCTTTATGGAGAGGTGTGTATTTGGCACATTGTCTCCAGAAGGAAAGATGTGTCTTGGACACATCATTTATTTTAATGGTATACTGTTTTCAGGTGGTTCCCAACTATTAAACAATTCATCGTAGCCTTTCGACTTCACAGGAACATGCATTTTACCATTCATTCTTTTGGGCTTCAAAGTCTTTCAACTTTCAACACGTCACCTTGTTCTTCATCTAAAGATGCCCCTTGTTCACAAAACAAACCTTCTATATCTTCTTCCTTCATCTCTTCCAGTATGTGAACAACTGGATCACCAACAATTACTTGCCTGATTGTAAATATTTCCTCTGTAAAGTTATGAAGATATCCCATTACAAAATTTGTTTTTTGCATTTTGAAATTCTGACCGTTTGGCTGATTTAAATTTTGGTAACCCAAATGTATCGGTTGTCGAGTAAAATAATAGGTTGATCCATGCATTTGATAGGTTTTCTTCCTTGCTTGCTTCAATCGTAGTCATATCTCTTAAACTGTGATGAATGTTTTTGTAGCCATAAATTAAATTTGATAAAACGTCAATACAGTTTCTGGTTTCATTTGGTGTAAAATACTGTCACATCTCAATTCATTGTAGTCTATTTATTTTTGTCCCGTTTAATTTGTTTCTCCCATTGGTTGATATCTGTGAAAGCAACTAGATTTTCAGGACAGTAGTAAAACTGTTTTAAATACTATTCTTTGTCAGTCATTTAAAACGAAATAAAAGGATCCAGAGAATACTTTATGACTGATAAATTGTCTTTTCGTGTTATGAACAAACCAACAGGATGACCGTCTAAAACAGGTACTTCTCTTATCAGCAGTTTGTAACGTTTCTTCAATCCTTTCAAACGTATGCATGATTTCAGATTTTTATGTTAATTTTTGCCATTTTCTACGGAGTATTCTGCTACAGCTATGTCATATACTGAGTCACTATGAAATTTTAAAATATAATTTTGTTCTCCATAAATTATATCTGTTTTTTTTTAATCATTGTAAAATGACGAAGCAAAATTTACCATATTTGTTTTAACGTTGCACTGCAAAATTTGCTGAACTTAATTTATTCCTTCTTCGTAATGTACTGTTTTACTAATCTTGCTATCAGAGCTGACGCTACTTATTTCAATGTTATCATCATTGAAAGTAGTTTTTCAATCTGCATTTTTTCTGAAACATTGTATTATATATATCTCCTATCATGTATGAAATAAACAAATTAAGACTTATTCTTTTTAATGTCATTCTTGGACACAATTAACTTTGAAAACACTTGTACCCCCTCCAGACTGACACTATCTCTAGATATCGACATTGTTGACTTCATCATAAACTCGTGAAATACTTCTAAAGTCTCTCTGAAAACTATTGAATGACATACAATGTAGCCTTGTGCCATTATTTATCATGTGTAAAGAAATTAAAATTGTTATTTATGATTGCTTTATTATCTTCATAGTCTGACTGGTCTAATTTGTTTTGTTTTTGTGAAACAATATCCCCGAATCTGCCTGATTCAGTATTTTTTAAAATTCTGATTTCTAATTGTTATACACAAAAAATGAGTGGTCTAGAATTTTTTAATGATTTTCAAAACAACACCAACTCTCGCTGGTCTAGTCTATAATATGTTGATTTTTACTTTTCTTGTCGCTATAGGGATGTAAAAGTACAAAAATATAAGTGATCTTGTAATTTGTTAAGATTTTCAACACAACGCTTAGTCTCGCTGTTCTAGTATTGTTTTTTTTTTTTTTTTTTTTTTTTAAATCGAACTCGCGACCCTTCGTTTATGAAGTTAACATGCTTAGAAGTGAATATCCAACTCAACCCACTGTCAAGGAAGGATATTGCTATTGGAAATGTTCAGAAAGAACTTCAGTTACTGGAACTGCAATCCACGTGCCATAGGACTTCGCATTTTGAATCTCAGAGAATTGATTTAGAAATCATTAGTGTTGATGATACAGAACTCCTCTCTAAGGACATATAAGATTTTATAAATTTAGAGCATACCAAACATGATGCACCACATGCTGTGGAGATGATGACTGGTATAATTTCGCCGTCAAACCTTTCTTGGCGCACCTATGTGACGGAATAGTGATAACTGCTACTTTCATTCTGGTACAAATATCCGAGATCAAATAAGTATGTTATACTTTTTTTTAAACATTTTTTTACATATTTGTTCGGACTCCTTACATATATTAAACTATATTTGGACGATAATAGTATTTATATATCAAGAATATGAACGTGTTGTAGAACTCTGTCAGAGAGAGAGAGAGAGAGAGAGAGAGAGAGAGAGTGTGTTTCCATGGATACCACTTTGAGTTATAATGCATTAGATGATAGCTGTAAATGTAATAAGAAAAGGAAAATAACAAAGTTAAATTTTGAAGAAAAAAAGCTAACACCAATAAAACAAATATTATGGTTTTTAGGTGAGGTGGTAGGTTGCCTGAGAATCTAAACTTGTGATACGAATTTTTTTGGGCAAATTTTCGTAACTATGTATCGTTTTAATTACTCGAGTCTCATTTTGCGACGCATAATAAACTTTGGCTGGTGAAACCAGTTTTTGTGAAAACGAATAAATATATATTTAAATTTACTATTGCCTCAGTTAGACATAAGGTTATCGCAAATTTTCGTTTTAAGTCCTATTTCGATAGTATCGCTGTGTCGAAATTTTCGTTTCAAGTCCTATTTCGATAGTATGGCTGTGTCCAAACTTTCGTTTCAAGCCTTATTTCGATAGTATCGCTGTGTCCAAAATTTCGTTTCAAGTCCTATTTCGATAGTATGGCTGTGTCCAAATTTTCGTTTTAAGTCCTATTTCGATAGTATCGCTGTGTCCAAATTTTCGTTTCAAGTCCTATTTCGATAGTATCGCTGTATCGACATTTTCGTTTCAAGTCCTATTTCGATAGTATCGCTGTGTCCAAATTTTCGTTTCAAGTCCTATTTCGATAGTATCGCTGTGTCGAAATTTTCGTTTCAAGTCCTATTTCGATAGTATGGCTGTGTCAAAATGTTTGTTTCAAGTCCTATTTCGATAGTATCGCTGTGTCCAAATTTTCGTTTCAAGTCCTATTTCGATAGTATGGCTGTGTCAAAATGTTTGTTTCAAGTCCTATTTCGATAGTATCGCTGTGTCCAAATTTTCGTTTCAAGTCCTATTTCGATAGTATGGCTGTGTCAAAATGTTTGTTTCAAGTCCTATTTCGATAGTGTCGCTGTGTCCAAATTTTCGTTTCAAGTCCTATTTCGATAGTATCGCTGTGTCGAAATTTTCGTTTCAAGTCCTATTTCGATACTATCGCTGTGTCCAAATTTTCGTTTCAAGTCCTATTTCGATAGTATCGCTGTGTCCAAATTCAGAATATTTCTATCAAGACTTAGAGTATCCTCACATCGTTTAGAGATTAAAAGTGATTGATGGTAACACCTTATTACTCCTCATGACAATATATATTGTAGAAATTGCACTGAACTTGAGGAAGGATGTCATTTTGTGCTATGTTGTCCTTTGTATGCAAATTTAAGAAGAAACCACATTGGTAAGAGATACTGGAAAAGGCTTGGTATGTTTTTGCTTATTGAACTTTTGAGTTCTTCAAATACAAACATTATTAAGAGATTGGCCATCTTTGTTTACGAAACTTTTGTACAAAGAAAAGAAATATCGTATTTTAATCAAATATACTATTTTTTTATGCATTTTGTCCATACTAAACTCAACTATGCCAATTTTTTAACTTTCAAATAGAATCGTTTGACTGCCAATGTGTTTTCCCACCGGCTGCTAAGTCAATTTTCCTTTCCTATGTGTTATGTTTCCTTTTCCGACGTGCTACGCACTTCCCCGATACGCGGTGTTCCCATGACAAATTCCCGAAAAGTTATATAGGAAAGGGTCTTTCTCGACTTTTCCTTTGCAAAATGTTCTAAGTTCAAATATTTCATAATTTTCAGCTGTGGGTACGCCAGCTTCAGGGACTTTGCCGGAAGTGCGGTGTTCGTGAGTCTGCGATCCAAGCATGCGCACCACAAGGTAATGGTTTTAATGTTTGTTGGAATATTTTTTTCTATTTCTGAACCTCGTGAGGGAAACTTAAAAACCAGATCATACACCAGTGAAGCATGGGTTTGTCCAAAATTGTTTCAAAAATGTATCTAAAATTAGGAATTCTTTTATCGGAAACGTTATATGATATTATGACAGATATCAAATTTACAGCAGATAGCAATTTTACCCTTTATGGCATTAAAAAAAATATTTCTACTTTTTTGTCTGACACAGTTGTCTATACAGGTTGATCATTACATGTATGAATGGTAAAAATGGTTCAAAAACAAATCTCTGCCTTTATATCTGCAACTCCAGCACATTTAACTATGTTAAGATGAATGAAAGAAAAGGACTCATATCCTAATAATTTCTTGTTTACCTTTTGCAGAAAAAAGACGGCGCAGCTCTTTTTTCAGCAGTCTATCAAACTTAGCCTCTGCGGCATTATTTAGTGCCTTTGGTTCGTCGTCTAAAATGGACAATACTTTGTCTTCGTCATCATCATCATCAGATGACGAAGACGACAACACAATCAAACAGAACGGACAGCTCGCGTCCATATCAAGTGATAGCCAATTGTCTTCCCGTGTCACTTTCTTTCTGACTCCGGATTTGGAAACAAACGGCAGGCAGAATCCAGTTTTCACTTTCGATCCGGAATTCATTACATCCGTCAGCAAAAGTACGGACAGCGAGAGTTCGGTGAGAGGAATGTCTTCTTTACAGTAACAGTATTATAGAATGTAAACATTTACTTAGTCAAACAACTTGCTTGAAATGTAATCGATCTAAACCACATGGATGGTGTATTTTTTCCTTATTTGCATTTTATGGACTGTCATTCAACTTCATTTGGATTATCCGTCAAAATCTTATCCAAGTCGTAGCTACTCAGCCAGTCCCGTTATTCAAAGAATAACCTCGTATTTATTTAGGAGAATCACCGCCATAATACTATTTATATATTTTCTATTAATGTACGATGTATACTTTAATTTGTATTATTCTATATTTGCGTAATCTATGTATGTAGGACGTACATTTAGACTGGCATCTCTGCCTCTTTTAGTATTTTGTTATCAAGTTTATATTTTTGATATTGAAATACTGCAATTTCATATCTTCAAATTAATGGATATGTGTAGGACGTCAACATTCTAAATTGCATCATCCCATCTCTTAATATCCTCGTCCCATTCTGACTGTTCATTTGACGAGATATGCTAATTATTATAATGATAATGGAATTAATAACATCCTGGAAGTTACAATGTAACAGAGTGAAAGTTGCAAGTTAGATGTAAGTATAATGCATGTTTGAATAATGTAATCAGTGACATATGTTGGAATAATAGGACATTACAGCACTGACGCACTATTACAACAAATGGCGCTGTTACATCTCTCTCTCTCTCAAAAAATAAAAGCGATAAATGCTCCGGGTCGGGTATGTTACAAGTTCTAAGCATGGACGACATGCGCACGGATACAAGACTCAATACCAAAGGCCTGGGTGACGTGCCGTATCTCGCCATGAAAAGAAGCTACATGGTTTACACTTTCTTTATTCCTGATAACTAACCGATCGGGAACTATGCTTAGACTAGCTCATCTGAATCTGATAATTTAATATACCTTCGCTGTAGTTCTCTCAGTAACTGTATCTCCTCCTAAATCTCTGGCTGAAAATTAACCAACCTTTTTTCATAAGCTTTTGATATGGTAAATATATGTTAGAAGTTTACCCAATTTTGTCTTTTTCCCTTAGGGTTTCAGCCGGGAGTCAAAAGTCATGTGTGCAAATTATTTCAATGACAATAAGACTAACTTCCGCAATCATTAAGATCGCGAAATCTATATTGGATACCGAAGCGGACATGTTATATTGGAGTTAACGCTGAACTTGGACTTAATCATACGAATATTTACATCTCTATCAATATGCTAAAATTTTGCAAGAGTTTGTAATAGTGCCTGTTTACAGGAGTACTCTGCAAATCCTGTGAGCAAGATGTTATATTAGACAAGGTGAGGTCTGGGTTAGGAGTAACTTGAACATATATTACATGTTTTCTCATACATTGACCTAAACGTTGATATTGGATATATACATACTGTAAATATCCGTACTCTTAAAGAATCTTTGATTCAAAAGTTTCATAATGTTTTCCTAAACTATGTAACTCCTTCAAATACTGAGAAGTCTAATAAAATATGGGCACATTGTATCTTCAAAAAACAAATTAGCTCCGCAAACTACCTGCATGTTGTTAAAATTTTTTAAAAAATCAACAAAAACATCACTATGTTGTCTTCGCCTTAGTTGCCATTCTCTAGGGATTTAAATAGGTTGATATAACAAACTTGAACAATGTCAACGTTTTTGTCATTTCTGCCCAAACTCAATAGCTGATGGAAAAAGCTTGTTATTGTCATGCCCTGTAAATAAACATGTAAGAAAATACTTTTTCATAGGCTTCTGTCAAAACGTTTTGATCAAAAAACGATTAAAATAAGAGTCTTATATTTTTAGTTGATCTTGATACAAGTATTGCAAATATAGTGGTTAATTTTGTAAATGTATCTCATGAAAGTGGCACAACCAGACTGCCCTCTACAGATAGGTAGTTACACTCCTATATACTTGCCATCAAATATTATCATTATTTCCTATTTCATTCGTTCGTTTATTCTTTTGTCACATTGTTCACAATGGCGGATTTTTTTTTTTTTTTTTGGGGAGGGGTAAGTTTTTTTATTTACGGTTAGATGGTTAAAAGTATGCCCTGGAAACACTTAAAATGCCAGGGGTTCCATTCCCATAGACCCATTGCCAATTTGTCTATGCTTCCCCTCAACCATATTTCTGGATCCGCCCCGGTACTCTCTGTTAGAGATGCTAGGTACAATTAATTGAATGTGTGTATATTTTAGATGACCTATCACGAATCCATGGGTAAAATCTCAAAATGAAATATAGGGAAATTGTGAATGGGCAACAGATGTCAATGAATTATTAATTAGTTCAATAGTTTATCAAACTATTCATTATTCATTCTGCTGCTTTTAAAAGTGAGAAAGTGTTATGAAAATTGTGTCTTCAGGTGAGATATCGGCTATTGTATCTCACATTTATTGTATTACTGAGTAACACCTTGAAAACATGTCGTCACATGAGGTTCTGAAAATCTTCTGTCAATTAATGTTGATGGATAATGTTTTTATGTTGTTGTTTGTTTTTGTTTTTTACTGGGCTAATACCAGGTACATTTTCGGTCACAGAAATACACGACAATTTGAGACTGAATCTTATCTTTGATGTATATGTGTAAAATTTAACGTATATGATGTGTTTTGAATCTTCCATCAGGCAGTTCCATGGTAAACAAACGTAACTCGTGGTATTTCATTTTCAGGATATATTCACACAACTGTAGAGGCACATACGTTCTCCAGAGACGTCAAATAAACGATGAATGTGGGCGAGACCCTGCTACGAAGGATTCAGACAAAGTCCTGATTTAAAAGTACTACACGTTTCATCAAATGTTCGCTTTCGTATCGTTCATGTCTCTATTAAGCACATATTGTAAAGCCTGAATACCATACAATATGTTTGTGAACAATAAACACATTATTTCTATTCATTTTTGAATTTCAAATATTAAAGATTGATGAATACTTTTGAATTACTTTTTAGTAAAATCTTCTGAACAAATTATGAGGCAGATTCGTTGGACTTGATTGTTGCAATTGAGCATATTTTAAATCGAATCTCCGTTTGTCGACCAGATATTTTAAAATATAAACCATCTTCGAATCTCAATTATTATTGCAAATTCTTACAAAATCTATCCCCTATCTATCCCTTTAATGTATACGACTTTCTCGCCTCCCCCCTCCTTCTCTCTTTTTAGCTCAACTTCTGTAAATACAAATAATAATCATTGTTTTTATCTGTTCTCAATTGTATTTTAATTATATTATGCGTAATGAAAAATTAAATTTTTACCCTAATTAATTCATATTTGATAAAAATGACGATAACTAGTTCACCATCGTAATTGAATGGCGAAGGCCTGGTTAAAGCATCAAGACCCAGCTTCGGCCTCCCCAGACTTTATCTGCATAGAGAATTTGCAGATATCAGTCTGGGCAAAATGCGGTTAAAACTGCGCACCCTTGCGGATTGCTTACATCAATTGGATACATTTGCATCCAATCCCTTAAGTATGTGTTGATATCATTTAGATTATGGCGTCATATAATTTTAATTATTATTATTATCCCTGTAATAGGTTGACCGCTGGGTCGGGGAACACCATCCCAAGGTCACCTTACAATCAAACATTTCTGGTTATCAGATAATCTAGGGACAATAAATATAATGTACAGAAAAGAAAAGAAAACACACACACACACACACACACACACACACATGCAGACATGCATATTGCACGCAATCTCTTTAGATACACAATTCAAATAGACAAACACAAGTATACAGCGTCTAGGCGACATAGTCTTTGTAATATTACAATCTATTTTTGAAGAAATCGGTCCTCTTTTTTATTTAACTTAGCAATTTATATTTCAATGTTCTTATGTGTTTTAACTATTTGCTTCAAAGCATAAATGGAAGAATTTTGCATATTGATTCTGCAAGTGTAAATATAATATTTAGCCAAAATAAGCAAAATAAGCAAAAAATGACACAAATTGTATAAGTTTTCATTTCCTAAAAATATTTCTTTTTTTGACAATTGTACAATATTTGGGCAAGAAGTTGTAGAATGTTTAATAAAACGGTACCAAAACTTTGAAGTACTATTGTAATCATAGAAGAGATGTTCAATCGTTTCATTAACAATCTCTTAAAGAAATTACATTTGCCGTCGTCTAATGTGTTAATTATTTTGAAAAAATTATAATTAACAATTATTCTATGAATTAATTTAAAGTTATGAGATCAACTTGGTATCCTTAGTACAAAGTTTCGCACGGCTATAACTCTCAGACCACTCCTTACTACTTATATTTTTATTTAATACTTGCATAAAAGTTTCTTGCTTACCAGTGTGTTCCCGTTTTGCCTTTTTTAAAAGATCTTCGTAAACAAACTTCAGTGAATCGTTTAACCCATCTTATCTTAATATACCTAATGAATGAATAAAAGTGTATCATATTTAGTCTTTCCTCATTCTCTGGGAATAGTACTATATCACGTTTAATTCTCTCAACTTTACCACCCCATACAAATTTAAATAATGTACGATTTAGTTCTGCTTCAGCTTTTGCTGATGGATTTTAAAGTGCTGACAAAAGATGTATGAATATGGGCAGAACACGAGTTTTTACAACAATTACCTTACCAACTACTGACAGATGTCTTTGACTCCAGCTTGCCAGTATTCTTTTTGCATTAGTTAGTTTCTTCCTATAATTAATTTCCACCATTTGTTGTAAATCTGGAGAAAAATCTATGCCAAGGAGTGTAAAGTTAGAAGAAGACCAATTTAAGCCCATATCGGGACATATTCTTTCATTATAAAATTTCTTGTTTCCAATCTATCTAAATAGCCTTTGTTTTTGCTATGTTACATTTAAGTCTGGATAATAAAAAAAAAAACTTGCAAGATATTCATAGTTGCTTTTAGAGAATGTTGAGATCCATCAAGAAGAATAAAAGCGTCATCGGCATACTGATCCAATTTATGCTCACTAACATCAAAGATCAGTCTCCGTACATCCACATTTTGCTTTAAAGTTATAGCTAAAATAAGGCGCAAGGAGAGCGCAAGGGGATCTCCTTGACGACATCCTCTTTCAAGTCTCAGAAATGATGACATATTTACATTATTTATAACGCAACTTTTAGAGTTATTACAAAACAGTTTAAACCACTTTCAAACAGAATCACCAAAGTTAAAAGATAGTAAAGCTTTTTTGCATAAAGCTCCAGTTACTTGAGTTAAACTTTTTTCAAAGTATAATAACAATAATAAACCATATCTATTTTCGTTCTCTAGTTGATCCATGATATCATATAATAGCCTGGTATTTTCTCCAATGAATCTACCCTTCATAAATCCTTTTTGGGTATCACTGATTATTGATGGAAGAACTTTTTTAATCCTATCTGCACTGGCTCCCGAAGCAATCTTACAATCAATATTTAAAAGTGATATAGGTCTCCAATTTTTAAAGTATCTTCTGTCTTTTTCTTCTTTTGGTAGACATGTGTTGACTCCTTGAGTCTCAAAATCTGAAAGTTTTCCTAATTTATTGATCCTCAAAGAAATCTCCCAAGAGTCTTCCAAAAGAATTTATAGTACTCTACACTTAATCCATCTGAGCAAGGACTTTTTCCATTATTTTCCATCCGTTTTAGAGACATACCTTATTCATTAATTGCAAGTAGACCCTCGCATGATTCTCTTTCCTCTTCACTAATTTTAATATTGTGATTAAAAAATCTATTTTTAGTTTCTTGAGTATCCTCAACATCAAGCTGAGCAATTCTACTTTTTGTACAATTCCATATAAAACTGTTTTGGGGCTTCTAAAATATCTATTTGGTCTGATATATTTGTCACGTCATATAAAATAATTTCTTGTATTGTCTTATTGACATAATTTCTTTTTCTAGATTTAAAAAATATTTAGCGCTTTTTTCTCCAAACTCGTACCATCTAGCTTTGCATCTTAATATAACACCTTCTATGTATTTTTTTCTAGATTCCTCTAATTCTGCTTTCTTTATTTTCCTAAATTTTTCAGAGTTTCCCCATCTATGTTATTCGACAGTCCCCTATGAAATCATAATATTTACTATTCAATTTCCTTTAATTTTCCTGTTTCTCTTTTGTTTTCCTAATAGAATAACATATAGTTTCAGATTTTATTTTCATTTGCAAAATTTTAAAAAACATTTGATCACTACAGGAAAGAGAAACACAGAGAGAGAGAGAGTCCTCTTTATTTCCCCCTACATTATATTCATTTACAGTATCAGTTATACACTTTTTGACTAAATCAATATATTCAATGTTCCTCAACAGTTGGGCATTAAATTTCCAGTATCCTTTCTCCCTTGAACACTATGAAAAAGCCACATTCAAAACAACAGCTGCATGATCAGTCTTATACCCTGGTAAGATACATGCATCAGCCCTATTCATATGAATATCATCATATACAAGAAAATAATCCAATCTACTTTGTTTCAAGGGAGATATTTGCCTCCAGGTATACATCTTTAAGTGTTTATTGGAATTTCCCCATGGGTCAATTAATTCCAATTCATTTTTCAAGTCTTGAATTGCTGCTCTAGACGGTTGGTGTTTGTCATGTAAAATATTATAAGTATCCAAATCTAAGTCTTGAACAGTATTCCAATCTCCACTAGGATTATTATCATTATAACCGTACAAATTCTTTTGCCATTAATTGTAATATCTAAAATAATAAATCTCCCTTGACTGTCACATCTTTCTCTGTGAATCGCAAATTCAGTAGTAATTCTAAAGAATATTGAGACTCCAGCACTATTACTAGAACAGTGGCTAAATATACATTTGTATCCTCCATTCAGCAGCCCAATATATTTCATCGCTCTTTGTACTATGAGTTTCTTGCAAACATGTTATAGATACATTCTTTTGTTTTATCCAATGGAAAATGTCCCTTCGTTTAAAGACTGAACCTTGCAGACCTCTAACATTCATAGATATAATTTGTATGTTATTATCCATGACAACAGCAGAAATTTTACATATACATGTTCTTGTACAGGAATTTATGAAGTAATTATCACCTCGAATTTATCATATGCATGGTTTTCACACTCACACAAAATACAAATATCCGTTATAAAACCATACACGGTGTGTACATGTTGTAGATTTGTCTGCAGTTAACATTGATTAGGTGGACAACAGACACGGATCCATCTGAGATAACTCTTATTCACCTCTGACAGACCTTTCCGGAGCTAAATCAGTTTAGTGAACCAATAGGCACAGACAATACGAGTATACATTACAAATGAATGAATGAAAGAAAGAGAAAAAAGGAAGAAAAAGAAAGTATGAATGAGAATATACATGGATGTGGTGAGTGAGTGAATGAATGAGCGAGGATAGGGGATTGAAAAATTGATTGTGGATGAGTAGTGTTGAAAATGATTAGTGAACGACTGAGTAAATACATGTGTATATGAGTGAAAGAGGATTTATGAATTAGTGAATGAATTGATTAAGGAAAAATATAACACAATGGATGAATGAATAATGAATCTATGGATTAATGACAGAGCTGATGAGGAAAGGACTGAATTGACCAAAATAATGAATTAATTAATTAACCAATAAAGAAGAAAAATAGACACCCTTACCAGCCCCCCCCCCCACCCCACACACACACACACATTCACACAAAACACGTAACTTAGCAAATATTTAACAAATTTGAGTAGAAAAGGGAGCAGCAAAATGTAAGTTCCACATACCTATTTGGACAATTTTATTGGTTCATAGTTTGCATATTGCACTTACATTCTAATTTTTCACCAATTTCATCATAGATGTCAAATTTCATCCTTTTTCCTGATTTGGTTTTACCATACACAAAACCGTTAAAGTACCATACACTGTCAATCTCCTGATGTTTGGTTAATTTATTAACAAGTTCAATATTCATCCTGGTCACATCCTCCACCAGTCTAATTCCTTTGGTTTGCTTGAAATTCTTCAGCTTCCTGAAGTTTACAATCCAGACTTCAGAATTTGACAGTCACTGGCCGTGGCTGTCCCAGTCGGCCGGAGATCATATCCACCGCCACTATGTCCCTGTTATCTAAGTTTAATCCTTGTGACTTCCTTCACCAATTTCGGAATTCTCTCTCTCTCAGATTTTTTATTTTCCTCCTCCTTCAGCCCTTAAACTTTAACATTCAACTTCCTTAAATATTGTTCAATTTGGTTTGAAGCTGCACTTGCTTGCTTTGATCTCCTGTCAGAGTTTTTCAGGTGACTCCTCATTTTGTTATTTTCCTTCTTGCCTCTTGTAATTTCCCTCGCAATTGATGGTTTTCAAATTCCAGTGAATCAACCCTATCCATCAACTCTCCTGTCATCTCCTTTACTACCCTTTCGCTTTTTACAACCATCTCCTTTCCCAGATCTTCCTTCACATTCTCTAACAATTCCCTCACAATAGTTGAAACAATTTCCGTAAGGTCATCTTTTTTCACCAGGTCAGCAAAAGCAGATGTGAATCTACTTTAGAAACGCTCCCTCTGAGGCTTTGCTTTATTTCTTCTAAGTCCAGCTGAATTGTACTCAAGCTTGCATCACTTAAACTTGTGTCAGATGTCTCCATTGGGGAATTACTCTGTGATCTGGTTTTCATTTGTTGCTTGCCTTGGTCTTTCTTTCCACTCATGCTTGTTAATAATTTTGTTTGGACTAATTTTTTTCTCACTACTCATGTGGGACACTGACAGTTATTACTGACTATGTGCCAAACAATTCTTACTAATGAAGGTAACTGATGAACATTGTAAGCAACAGGTAATTACACTGAAATGGGTCAATGTGTCAAATAAACAAGGTAGGGAATGTCTCAAAACTGCACCACTAAACTTCCATCTCTACTCCATCATCCAAGATATTTGAACAGAAAAAAACACTTTTTTCCCCCAAAATTCCAAAAGTAAATATGATCCACCAGTAATGTTATCCTTAAATATTCACATATCATCCCAACAATTATGAACCATTTTACTGCAACCCCCCTCGCCCCCCCCCCCGCACACACACTTATAATTGCCAAAATCTACAGAGCCTCTGTACTAGCTTCAAAGTTATATTTAATCTAGAAAAAAGTGTATGCATTTAACATGATATAACGTCAGAGGGAATATTTCCATGTGGCATCAGAGCAGTTTCGTCCTTTTCACCAGGAACTTGACATGCACTATTTTATTATATTTTACGTATATAAAAATGTGCGCATTAAGCTCAAAATATGTATCACGATAGATGTGGCAAACCTAGTTAGATGTCATTCCTTGCTGATAACTTGCCTAGGTAATATTTATGAAAATGTTATCTGTAATCTAGAAATAATTGTATGCATTTAACATGATATAACGACAGAGGGAACACCACCCTTGTTTGGAAATCGGACACCGTTTCTTTTTGCTTTGTGGCTGCTTCTTATTTAGCTTTCTTCTCGAGTCAGATTCATTGAATGACAGTTTTGTGGATTGTTCCAATTGTTTTAATTTTCTTTGCATACCAGTGGACCTTTTCCCTCACAGGACAGCATGAAGGTGCAAACTTACTTCGTGCATGATGCATCCTTCCATTTTTATCTTCCAGCATATTCTGGTGTTGATTTTTTTTCTGGTTCTAATAAAACTTTTATATATGTAGTTAGTGGGAGACTGTTAAATCTACTCATAGTTTGCCGTTGTTTACTAAGTAGACGGTTCTGTGACCACACTTAGTAAGATGACTGTTATGCCTCGTTGATTTGCTTCCGATGTGTTGTGGAATGCCAATATTGCCTGTGTTGACGTGTAATGGAAACCTTAACATGGTAATCATGTTTTGAATAATTACTTGAGTTTATACAAATGTTCCCATTAAAATTAATTATTACACATGCACTATTAAACATTTAATCACTGATAAATAATTAAATGGAATTCGTCATCACGTAAAATAATATGAGTTAACGTCGATGATATCTCTCCATTATGAAAATCACAAGATGAGTCATAGACACACACTTCGAATAAGTCTGAAAAAGAAGAAAAGGAGGAAAATTTATAACGATGTTGTCTGTACATGGCGATACATGCCAAAAATCTATTAAAAGTAAAGTCCGCTAAAAATGATATCGTTTGCAACATAATATATTGGTTATTACGGTAAATTGCACAGTCTCTTTCCTTATAAGAAATCAAATCTGTTGTAACGATATTCCGATATAACAAAGTCTGATTCACTTGAATATTGTTCTATTCGGAATTGTCCTGGTTCAAAATTCTTGTACATACGTAACAAGACTGCATTATTTGTGGATAATCAATTGATAAATCTGACTTTATTTTTATGTAATACTCATGTTTAAATTTTACATCTTTTCTAGGATCAAGTATTCCAGAGTCTATTTTGATTTAAATGTATCTACTTTGAAACATAATCTAATTAAAACGACTTTTTTGACTATGTTTTACATAGCATCAGCTAGTTTTAGACCCTTCTGTTGATAATACTCGGCATTTTTTTCACACGCGTTTATGACTTTTACATTCTCAGTGTCTAATGCAAAATAAGGAGGATTTTAAAGGAAGACCACCAACCCACCCCTACCCCAACCCCACCCCCACCGGAACTAACAACGCTCTACTGTCCGAAATTTTTTCCAGGAATTCAAGATAAGACCATTTCTTCTTTTTAACTGCTCAGTGTTGAAATCACCTCTGATATTCATGAGCGAGAAGATTTTCAAATTAGCGACCGTTTTAGCTATATTGGATGTAAGATAGGCACCATTTTTATTAACGACAAATTAGACGACGTAGAAGACTTTTGGTGAAAACCTCATGTTGATATGGCCATTCATTCAGAAGAATAAGCGACAAGATTTTCAATATGTTAATTGTGGCAGCCACATTTGAGGCCAGATCGGCACCATTTTCATTCAGGACCAACTAGATACCATAATCAGTCTTCTGGTGAAAACCCCATATCGACATGACTTTCCATTTAGGAGGAGCAGCAACGAAAATATTTTGAAGATGTCTGCCATGGTAACCATACTGGATGTCAGGTCGGCACCATTTTCATTTAGGACCAAGTAGACATCATATTAAGTTTCTCAGTGAAATCCCCATGTTGATATGACCATCCATTCAGGCGGAGTAGCGATAGAAAGAAATTTCAAGGTGGCCGCTGTGGTGGCCATATTGGATGTTCGGGCGGCAATATTTTCATTTTAAAATAAGTAGACATCACAAGAGGTCTTCTTGGTGAAAATCTCGTGTCGATATGACTTTCCGTTCTGAGCAGAAACAAAAACAAGATTTTCAAGATGGCTGCCGTGGTGTCATATTGGAAATTAGATCGGCACCATTTTCATTTAGGACAAACTATATCTTAGTCTGAATGTGTGTGTAAAGTTTCTCGGTAATTCTCTTAGTAGTTTATGACAAACTTGGTAACAGACGGACGAACGTCAGACGACGGACAACAGACCATCCCATAAGCTCTTCTGTTCTATGACCAGTAAAGAACAAATATGGGGGATTCCTAGATATAGGAAAGATTCAAGAGAAAAATGAAAGGCAGAAAACATAGACGTTGCAGTTATAATTTGCAATTGTCTCCATGCTTAACTTGGATTTTTTAATGTGAATTAGTGAGAAATGGGTTTGCTTCTTACAATCACACATGCAACCAACTATATATATATATATATATATATATATATATATATATATATATATATATATATTGTACATTGGACTCTGCATTTTTTACTTCCTTATCATCAAAAAAAGGAACTCATGTTTCCAAAAGCTTCGTGAACCTTTTATTTATAAAAAAAAACGCCTCTAATATTTACATACTAGTTTTCTCCTTATGGATTTCCCTTTTTCGTAGTCAATATCCTTCATACACTAGGTATTTTATCAATATTGTGACAGTTTTTATTTAAAAACACCATACAAAGTTCTGTTTCAACGTGAATTATTATTTTATTCAGATTGCGTCTGTCATTTATCAACCAAATCCAAGGAAATTTAAAACAACAACAACAACAACAATAACAACAACAAAACACCCCAAAAAACTAACAGTCAACTTATTCTCACGGTAACGCTATGACCCCATACCTGTAAGTCATGACAAGCCGACATATCTATTTACCAATCTATCTGTCTATTTACATAGGTCTCATAAAATAATCCGCAACAAATTGGAAGATATTCTGATTTATAAGCATAAAAAAAGAAGGATTATTCGACGTTCTCACCTCAGGTTTGAATGCTGGCATTACAGTTGCATTTGCAGCCGTAAGTAAGGTTGTCTTCATTGCTGATGCATTCTCCTATTTGACATAGATACGGATTGCAGGATCCAAATCCCCTGAGGTTTCCTATTCTGGACCCGTCCTGCGATTGGCCGCCATTTGTCAGGAGGTCTCTGTCGTACCTCTGCGCTAGTAGAAGAGAACAACAGATACTAATAGAATGAAATAGACTGGACTGAAATGGAATCAACATGACTAAAGTTGACAAGACTAGACTCATTTAAAAAGGAAAGAAAAGAAATGGAAGGAAATGAAATAGCAATAAAAACTATCACTTATCACTCTTCATGGCTGCTGAGTTCCAAACCAAAGCGTTTATGTTTTATATCAGTAGATTTTACCAATATAGAAACAAAGTGTTTTATGTCATTATTCGACTTAAGGAGAAATTAAAATAAAACTGTACCATAATTCCACTTGTCCCAATGTATTTTGTCCTTGTAATTTAACTATCCAAAAGTACCTCATTTACTTTGTTTTATTGGAAGAAATTCATAGTAGTGGGTGTACTATATGGTTACCATACTAATTATTCTTAAAATGAAACACATTCATGGAACAAAAACATAAAAAAGGTTTGAAAAAAAACAAACTCGTATCAACAAAAGTAATTTTAATATTTTACATTCCTACATTCCAAATGGATTTTTCAATTGCATAATGGACACGAAATTTTAAATATTTTTAGGAATGATTAGTGTTGAACTTTGCAGTGTCTTTAACAATTATATTTTCCCTCCGATTCCATCTCAAAGCTATTTTATTAGAGCTTGCCTCTCCAAAAAATCTTTTAACAAAAGAGTATTCTAATTTCTAAATAGTTACAATGAGAAAACTAAAGGAAATCCCTACGCTTTTCATATGCTATCACAATATCCCCAAAGCTTTGTCTTAAAACTAGCAATGCATGCAAGGAACACTAATATGCGGCCACACAGTGACCCACAGTGCTTGAGAAACTGGCCTAAAGGCAAAACTAACAACGGGCGTAGGGAAAGACAATACTATTTTTATATGACCCTTCAAAATTCTTGGTGCAGTATAAACAGCACGTGAATTAATAAAATCAAAAACCAAAATCCTATACATCTATTTATTCATTCATAAAGTATTAATAATATTATAAACTATCACAAGACAAATCAAATATGTAGGTTAGGAACATAAATGTACTCACCAATGGCGGATCTAATCACCAAACAAATAAGTGCTAGAGCCAACGCAGTCGTCATGTTTGTGTAAATCAGGTCAGCATAACCTGTGTGAATCAGAGTAAAATCTTAAGTACACAGCCTAGGGACAGAATAACCCCTTTTTATTTGAAGAAACAAAACCCAAAACACCAGTACAAAAGCCTAATCACTAGGAAAATCCGTAATCTAGAATCACGCGGAAATGAAAGAAGTAAGCTTTCAAAGTATCGTATCTACGTCACTATGTCACATATGAACAATGTGCGGTTGGTGTGTACACGTAGTTTAATGATCAGTCATGTATGTCCTCATTTATCTTCCCGCCTAGTGTCACATTTCTTCCTTTATTGTACGCACAGTTTACGAAAACAACACGGAAATAAGTTGATTATGCCCGAGCCTAAGTGCTAAATGTCGTGCAATTTCTCCTATACCGTTCAAGATAGAGACTATAAACTTATGTGTTTAAACTCAATGATTATGATGTGCACAAAGTTTTTAGAAATTTGACCCAACATGTGTGCAACATGAAAGGTACTTACATTGATAGAATCAGACATATCATGGGGGTGGGATGTTGTCCCATGGTAAAATCTTGAAAATGATCGAGATCCCCATCTTCTATTTATACTTTTACTCAACATCAAGAAAACAATACGTATATGCATCTAAGATCGAAACCTGGAACATGACATGGGAGTTGGGTGGAGTGTTGCTAAGAAAGACTGAGAAAGGTGCGAAGAAATGCGGCTATGCTGCAGAATTTTCAATTAACTTTTCTGATAGTGTACAAGACTTCGAATGTCAAAATGTTTATTGACCGTAAAGGGTTGTGATAATCTCAAAATGTTTATTGACCGTAAAGGGTTGTGATAATCTCAAAATATTTATTAATCTGGCTGTGTCGTTTTTTATTATCTTTAATGTTATAAATAGGTTTATTACAAGATTGAAACAGACGACTAATTAAAACAGGTATTTGGATATAAAAAATAATCTTTTGAATATGTTCCTATTATAGTGTATAGGAGGTTAAGTGTGTATAAGAGGTTATGTGATATTTTTTTAATCACATGCATAAATCATAATACATTGTAGTCTGATATGTTTAAATTTGGAGTACGTGATAAGAATCCAGGAGTTAACTGAGAATAAAAGGATTAATCGGCTGTACATTTTTTGATATAAGTCGATAATATATACCGTTTTTACTCGTTTATAAGTCTAGTCCAACTCTCCGCAACATGTTGTTTGTTCTACTGATTTCCTAGCAAGCTGGATGGACTTTGATCTGCCGGCGCATTACGCGACCGCAGATCTGGGTATGTACAGTTTGCAGTTCGACTCAACTTATAAGTGAGTATATACGGGGTATGTACAACAACTGATATGACCATTTCACATTTACACTAACCCCTTCCTGAATCATTATATGTATTACAACCTTTTAATTCTTTCGGCTACTGGCCAGCATTTAAATATATCACATTTAACAAGAAAGAGTCTAGTTTGTAGACAAATCTACCAGTGTTCATGAACTGGAATTTGGAATGGTATGAAAATATGTTAAACAGAGAATGCACATATAAAAACCCATAAACGACAAAACGAAACCTTGCAAATTCTTGAGAAAGACAAGAATTTGATTGATAATAAAAGTCTTAATGACTTAAAACATTCTGTAAAGCAAACTCGGATCAATAGCAGCGCAAATTATTTTATTATATTTGCATCACTCACATGTAAACGTTGAAAAACTTAGCGATAGGCATTAACTTCAAATTTTGGTACCATAAAAAGGATATTTTCAATTGTATCATTCACATACTGATAAAATGTTATGAACTTTTAATGTTGTCAGATAAATACATGATATACATCCGTGTTTTGTTCTGAGTCGGCAGAAAGAACGAGTTTGATATGTTACAGGGATCAAAAGAGTTCTTTCCACCGACTCTAAACAAAACACGAATGCGGTTTTGCATTTATTATATACTCCCTCTTTTACGCTTCCTAACTATTTTTGTCCTAACAGTATGAATGAAATTCAAAACGAATTGAGATTTATGAAAGTTCGATTCACTGCGTCTAAAAATATCGTCATGCGGACGTCAGAGAAGACATCTAAGTAGTTCCAATCTGCGTGTGCGATACGGAAATACGGGTTGAAACTCTATCAAAAGCCAAATCAACCATGTAAGATTAAATGGGTATGTAATAAAAAGAAAAGTTGACGTTATAAAAGAAAGAAGCGGCTAAAAATTCTTTAACAAACTTTCTGCTGGTCGTAAAAAGTATTAGTTTGCTCCGCCCAAATTGTTTTCGGAGGACACCATTTCGTGTCCACGAAGTAAGCATTTCCGCTAATGGCATACATGGCTACTGAGCAATGAGTAGACATGATAATATGCACAGTTTGAGATAAAAGAAAAAAAATGCAACTGGAATAAGACAACATATTAGGAGAGTAGAAAATAGAGAATCAACTTTATCATTGATATTCTCTAAAGGGCCAAACCTAACAGTGAAGTGTTATGTATAAGGGTTTACATGTTGCATGACCACGTGCTTTTGTTAGATGACGTACTCTTTTTTATATGATTTATTAGACCTGGGTATTTTGAATTTGCTTTAATTTCTTGAAGTAAAACAATACTTCCTTATTGGACTGTATGGTGTTCTCGGCATTCACGATGTGAAAAGAACATCGCGTCCGATAATATTAGATTGTTTTCCCCCGCTTTACACAGTAGAAAGGTTGACTATAATATGAGAATAGTGTAACCGACAAGAATGTTCTTTTATTGGTGACATTATACCCCCCTTTCTGCTTAAATAGATTTAGCAAAAATCAATAGTTTACTACAACGTGTGGATCAGTTATATTCTAGGAACTCTAAACACTTATCAAATTGATCCTCCAGCTCTATAACAATCACGTTTTCATCTTTGAGTAACCACTCGTTGCATCGTTGTACAAAAAATTGGATGAATCATAACAATGTAATAAAAACGTTTTTATATAAAATCTCTCACATTCAGTATAAACATTGCTTTACCACCATTAGTGACTCTACAATTTAGAATGCTATGAGTATATTTAACAATACTTAAAAGATGCTTGAATATGTTTTGATTGTTTTGAATGTCTACCCTAGAATCACACACGAATTAAATACTAGTAGATATTTTGTGACCATCTACATTTTCTTTTCTGTTGATTTGAAAATAAATACCTTGTTGAACGTTCGCTAATTTAAGACCCGATACCATGAACTTTGTTATCATGTGTACTTCTCAAATCAAGCTAGAGACAATGCTTGCCAGTGTAAACTATTTTAAGACTGGTTGTGCTAACTTCTGTGTGCGTTCGATGTAAACCAAAGAAACACTTTGTAGCCTGTTGAAACTATTGTTTATATTGTCCTACTTTAGTAACCAAGATTTCTTTTATTACTGACTTGAAAGGACACTGCTAGATAACTTTCTTTACTGATTTGAAAGGACACTGCTAGATCACTTTCTTTACTGATTTGAAAGGACACTGCTATATAACTTTCTTTACTGATTTGAAAGGACACTGCCAGATCACTTTCTTTACTGATTTGAACGGACACTGCTAGATCACTTTTATTACTGATTTGAAAGGACACTGCTAGATCACTTTCTTTACTGATTTGAAAGGACACTGCTAGATTACTTTCTTTACTGATTGGAAATGACACTGCTAGATCACTTTTATTACTGATTTGAAAGGACACTGCTAGATCACTTTCTTTGCTGATTTGAAACGACACTGCTAGATCACTTTCTTTACTGATTTGAAAGGACACTGCTAGATCACTTTTATTACTGTTTGTGCAGTTTCAAAACACCCTTAAAGCTCATTCAGACGGAATAAAGTATAACCTTCCCCAAAATTGTAGTGGCTGTTATGTCAATGATTATGTCCCTAATGATTTTCTCATTAAAGAAAGCAGTTCCATTTATGTGTTTGATATTAACTAACTGCGCAATTGGAGACAAATGTTTTCAAGGCCATAAACTTGGTTACGACTCTCTATCCATTCAGGCCATAAACTTGGTTACCACTCTCTATCCATTCAGAAGTTTTTGCAAGTTATGAGAAATCTAAAGAGCATGAGTATATGCTAGACAATTATCTGTTAGCATCTGAAAGTCACGTGCCATTCTAAAGTTCTTTACATTCACTGCATAGCTTTAGTACCAGTCTTATCTGCATTAACTGCTCCTGGTTAGGACTTTCTCAGTTTATTGTTTATGATACCTTGTTTGATCCTATTTGTCACAAGCGAAATTGATAACAATACATCTTTGCTTGTATGAAAGTGTCGTAGTCATTGCAATTGAAAAGATCATCGCTTCCTTAGGATATTAGCATGGTGATGTATTTCACAAGCATTCTACCCAAAGTATTTACAACAGAGTTATTAGCGCCAACTTTCACATCAAACAACACGAAACAACTTCCTGGTACAAATCATGATAGTTGGACTTAGCTATGGGTATACAACCTAATAAACTTTGTTCGGATTTAATGTTGTACATGGTGTATTTGATACACCGATGTGTTGGATTGAGGTATCTAACTTATTATAATATTTGTGTCTGCTTTATGAAAGTTTGTATTTACCTATGGTGCCATTTATTGCGCTGAGAAAGCTTTTCTATTTATCGCATACAAAAACGACAAATGGATTTAACGATATTAACACACATCACACGCGCAACGAATTTGTTCTCGTATTTTGTTTGATCATTAAAATTTGATAGAAATGATTAAGATTAGGTTGTCTATGTTTTAAGATTTTTTATTTATGTTCTGGGTGAACTGATGTGTCAGGGTGTGTAAAAGGGTATAGACCAAAGGATTGTTTCAGATTGTTAAACTCTGATTCACCAAACCTTATCATCTCTTTCTTCCAAATAATCCAGTGTATTTGCCTGTTTTTATTGAACACTGCAGTTTACTCTGTGATTTTTTTAAAAATATGTCATGTCTAATCTGTTCTTCATCAGCATTAGGATCAAATAGCTTGAACAAATAGTTCCTTCCTTGTACATTCCATACCGATAGCTATTACTCCTCCAATAATTACTCCTGCTGCTGCTTTGTATATGTTGGCAAAAGCTTCGCTATTTAAGAGTAGCAAACTTTTATACTACTGCTGGGTTTTATTTCACATCGTGACTGAATAGTTAGTTCATTCTTGTTTCTCAATCCAATAATTAAATATTGTTCTCTTCTACACGATTCTTTTACACTGTCAAGATCGTCACCTCCGGTCATTTATAACGCCTAATTAGTAAGAAACACGTTGATTTCTTATCTCAAATCCAGTGTAAAAATCAATATAAAAGCTCCATAATACTCAGGATTAATATAGACGTTGATAAAAAATGTGTATAGGCCTTACATTTTTTATGAAAATCTTGATCTACTAGCATGAATTCAACAATACGTGAAGGAGCATTGTCAAATCCATAAGTGTTAACTAATTTCCTGGGGTAAATGTCAGTTTCATAAAGGTCAACCTCCAAAAACTCTACTATAGATTCGAATCTAATATCCGTTTCTGTCTGTATAACAACTGAAATTATTTCAATTGAATTCACACTTAAATCAGTTCCACCTGGGTACTCCTTATTAATAAGAAAATTGCAAAGCAATATACTACCAGACATTAGTGCAGTTTTTTCCTGAAATTCATTTTTGTTAATATCGTTTTAAAATATAAATAAAAGTATCCATACAAACACTTAATGCAATACTCTTTAAGCACATTTCGTGTTCATTTCAGTTTTGAATGTCTTTATGGTTTCGTTTATTTCGGTTTTATGTTTATCAGTTGTACCACTTAATGCAAGAGTCTTTTATTTATTTCTGTTTCGAATGCATATATATATTGTTATGTATATTGAATTTATAATATGTGTCCATGAGGTAAGTTGTACTTTAGTCATTTTGTAAACAACATATTTACTGCATTTGAGTTCAAGGTCGGTCTTGTTTACATAGCATTAAACAATTAGATTGGAATTTTCAATCTGATATGTGAGAAACGTCAGATGTGCACAGGAAATTTCCATTAGAGTTACTCATATTCTAGAATATTCTGTCAGGTGACTTATCCTTATATTTATACAGGTTTGGTAAACAAGATTTCATTCCTATACTAAACTTCATATTATTAAGATCAGTCTATTAGGAAATTTATTTTAGTAATATTCAGAGAGAAGAATTATTTATTTTAAATATATATTGGAGTTACCAAAAGTGTTCATTCTCATATTGGACTAATATTTGACATTGGGATTTATGTGAAATCATTTAAAGATATTCTGGATTACATCATTCAGGCGCATCAGAACGTTCAAGACTACTAGCACATCAGGACATTCAAGGCTACTGGAATTCATTCGGAATATTCTATATTTAGGACTTGTGATTAGGACACTTAGGATTATTGATATTTGGATTTTAAGTCACGTTATTGTAAGTGTCTTTTTGAATTTTCACTTCACTTGTCAAGAAATAAATTGCTTGTCGATTTTACTTACACCGTTTGCTCCACTTTCTTTCTGTTACATTATTTTAAGACTAGAGTCCATTGTAAACTTTTGTTCCAGATCAATTTAAATCTTTTTTTTTTCCTTTCATCTTTTTGTATAATTCGTTAATTCGTTAATACTACCTTGTACGACACCAATGTTATTAATTATCGATCAACATACTCGGTTTTATCTGTTCTATATCGATCAACATAATTATTTTTATCTGTTCTATATCTATCAACATACTCGGTTTTATCTGTTCTATATCTATCAACATACTCAGTTTTATCTGTTCTATGCTCTTCAACATTAACATATAACTCGGTGTAAAATTCAGCAATCGTTTTGATCTTATGACTCAAAGCTGCAATATATCAATAGTAAGTTGTCATCATAGCTAGTATTACAAACCCTTTTAATATTACATGTTTGATCTGGTGTGCGAAACAGCTGTTCAATCTGGTGTGCGATACAGCTGTTCAATCTGGTGTGCGATACAGCCGTTCAATCAGTATCGTTCACTCAGCCTGAAACTACTTTTACCACTTGAAATATTCAATAATAGTCGACGTAAAATATCGGAAATTATTTATTGCCTGACATTTTTAAGTATTGTGCTTAATTTTTAAAAAAATGTCTGCAGACTTTTTAATAAAAATGCAGTCATGCGTTTTGTTGGGTACAATGCATCTGTGTCTGTCATCTGCCAGTACCGCCGCCTATGAATAATGTCCGAATTTGCGGCGGGGGCCACAAGAGGAAGTACTGAAAGTAGCGACGAGGAGTTTTATGGGTATTTCATGGTACCTACAGCCTAGAAATTAGAGTTAGCTGAGGTTGACAACATTATAAATTGAAATCGATAATGAAAACCGTGTGTGAAAACTCTGAAATAACGGGGGAAAAAACCCACATCGTTCGAAAAACTTAATGACGACACTCTTCCATAACGGTGTTGATCCTACCAAAATTATTACATTATTTAGACATACAAATGTAAACAGTATGAATAACTATGCAATCGCTTTCATTGGAAAGCAGAAACTCATTTGTAAACTTCTGAACTGTACACCTGTTGATCCCATTCCCAGTTGCAGTCCTGATGACACAACGTAAATGATCTAAAATGCGTACACCAGTCAGAAAACCATTTCAAACTTCAGAGTTTCAAAATATGGTCTCAGGAATTTGTATGGAGCAAGTATAAGTGGAGGAACTTTCGATTTGTCTTTTAATATTACTGGGGATTCAATTTCGTTGATTAAATCTGAGGATAAAATGTATAAACATTTGCAACATAGACGTAGCAGCTCCATTGACTCTTATTGAAATTTAAAACAATTACATTTTGTTAAAATGTTGTTGAGACTTTTTTTGAACCACCATTATGGCACAAGGAGGGTGTTGTATTTTGTTTACACTTTAAATTCTTGCGACTTTTCTAGTAGAAGAAAAGAAAAGAAAACATAACACTCTCGTTTAGAATTTTCTTGTTTAAAAGATACTCAAATCATTAAATAAAATCTAGTCCGCATGTTAGAAAAGAAACTGGATTTTTGTTAAAAAAAAGTGCTTAAATTGTCACTTTAAAGTTCAATGCATTAATAATTTCTTGTCATTAAAACATAAAAATACAGAGTTTGAAAGTACCGTAAATGAATGAGCTTTCTGTATAATTGAATGTGTTTAATAACTGTTATTCTATTAAATTTGCCCTGAAATTTGCTTGGAAGTGCAGTTTGCATGTGTGTTCAGTAAGTAGCGTACGAAAAGGGCGTCATAACGTGCATTACGTCATCCGATCCCTGCTTATGTCAAACTACTACAGAAAGTACACTATGATCCAGCACTCTCAATTCTTATACTAAGTATGCTAGTATGTATGGCTAAGTACGTTTAAATTATACACTACTATTGATATACTTTGTTTCCATGGTAACATAAAAAACTATTAAATGCAGAACATTATAAGTATTTAAGGCACATCTAAGTTTGGCTGAACTACCCTCAACGGTTTGAGAGTTATGTTCGGGAATCGAAAACGTTTACGAACAGACAGAGAGACGGACATAGTGATATCTAAATCCTCCGTTTTACATACCAGGGTGATAAAAGTATTATGTTCTTCCAATCCTGCTTTAATAGCTTTTTTATTGGCATATGGTACATGCAAGTGTTCAACGTTTACACTAATCGTGGTTGATCGATGGCAAATGTTTCAATGGAAAATTGAACTTGCCCATGCCACCAGGAACGGCACCTGTCGCGTAGCTCTTATGCACTAGCGCCATAACCGTCTCGGACATGCGCTCATCCCCATGAAATGATGGAATAAAGTTGATGGTAAGGACTCCGTGTGTGTGTGTGTGTGTGTGTGTGTGTGTGTGTGTGTGTGTGTGTGTGTGTGTGTGTGAAAATTATATGACACACATTAATCTTTGCAATACATCGGATCTTTGCAGATTCACGCTGCTATTAGCAGTTTGTATAAGTATACAGACGATAACAGCTACGGTGCACAAAATGTAAAGTCCTTCGGTTCAAGTTTCTTAACTATGGAAAGATTTGTGACCAGGGGAGTGTGGAAGGACTATGGCTCCAACAAAGTCCTAGGTACAACATCATTGTGAACATTTCTTTATTAGTTGTTGGTTGGTTGTTATGGGTTTAACGCCATTTCTCAGCACATGATAGGCTATACATGGCGGCCAGTATATTTGGTGGACGAAGAACCCGAGAAAACCCCGGGAAGAACCACCGATCCACGGGAAGCTACTGGCAAGCTTTCTCACATACCCACGTTGGCCGAGCCCTAGACTCGAACCCACGCGGACAGAGGTGAGATGTCAGTGATCTGTAAAGGCGAGCGCCTTAGACCACTCGGCCACCCGGGGCCCCTTTATTAGTAAGAAACTCTATCGACTGGGTGGTGGATATTAAGATGGATGAAGAAAAGGACGAAAAACGTTAAAAATAATAAAACGGGAGAATAATTGTGCATAGACAGATACACATATACACCACTAGTCTAAAATATGTAACAAAATTTCATAGAGATATCTGTAAGGATTTCGGGGCTTAGCCAGGAAACGAAAGTGTGGATAATGGATGTATGGGTGGATGGATGGACTGACAAAAGAAAAAACATTTAAAATATTGAAACTGAAGAATTGAGAATTGAGCAAAGCCATATCTATGCTACTAGTCTAGTGTATGCACCAAGTTTCACAGAGATATATTTAACGGGTTTTGAGTTCTGCTTTGGAAACGAAAGTGTGACGGACGTATGGATGTACCAACGAAAGAAAACGTTACAAATACTGAAACTGAAGAATTGTGAATAGCAAAAAGGCACACCTACAACACTGCAAGAATATTGTAACACGCAAGGGGGTCTCACTACCGAGGGAATCAAACAACTACTGCGTGAGTCTGGCTTAATGTCCATGTTTCCTCTATTTCCAAGGACTTTAAGACAGCAGTCGTTGTTGGCCGAAGGCTTCTTAAACGCGGAAATAATACAAATAATTTCACCTAATCACCAAATGACCACACAACTCTAATTTCACACTTGCATAGGGTTTCTTGCTTCGCATTTGTATGACCCATCAGTAAGCCTTTCCAAGCCGAAGATTGGTACTTAACGCCATGCACCATAAAGCATGACCTAAACACCTAATACAAAGAATTAATCCTATTTCAAATTACTAAACACTTATACATTAGAATATCTCTAGAATTCTTTATTTTAGGAAATTAGAGAGAGTCCATTTTACGAAACTAATCCATGCTACCATAAAGTCTCGCGAATACTGTAAATTATGACGTCTGCGTCTGGAAATTGATTATTTACTCAAACATATCTTCCCAACACCGACTCTAACAAAGCTATAAACAGAGACGTAAATATAAATAGCACAAACTCCCGGTGTTTGTTACAATATGTGTACCAAGTTTTAAAGAGATATTTTAAACAGGTTTGGAGTTTTGCACAGGAAACGAGAGTGTGGATAATGGTTTAGTGGAGGCAAACGAACAAAACATTCAAAATATTGAAACCGAAAAATTGTGAATAGTAAAAAAACATGTCTGGACCTCTAGTTAAATATGTGTACCAAGTTTTATAGAGATGTTTAACGATCTGAGTTATGCTCTGGAAACGAAAATGTTTACGATGGACAAAGAGAGGAATGGATTAAGGACAAGCAAACGGACATAGCGATAGCTATATCCTCCCCTCCATCCGTATTACATATCCGGAGGATAAGGAAAAGGAAGAATTCCGCAGTATCGACAAGAGAAAATGAATAATTCCGCAGTATCGACAAGAGAAAAGGAATAATTCCGCAGTATCGACAAGAGAAAAGGAATAATTCCGCAGTATCGACAAGAGAAAAGGAATAATTCCGCAGTATCGACAAGAGAAAAGGAATGATTCCGCAGTATCGACAAGAGAAAAGGAATAATTCCGCAGTATCGACAAGAGAAAAGGAAGAATTGTGTAGTATCGACAAAATTCTTGCATATTCATATCTTCATGGAATTTAAGTGAAATCTGCCTTAAAGAAGATACCTTCATAAAAAGGAAACCTACTAATAAAGGATAACAGCTGTGAGTTTCTTTTCCTAATTTCACATTATTATATAATTTCTATAAAAAGGACACATGTAAAATTGCATTGGACCTTGCGTCTTCTTCATACACAGCAGATATAGATTTCACTGAAATAAGCAATCTATCTATCTATCTATCAATCTAAGTCTTTATTCGGCCATTCTTTTCGTCGATTTTGAAAGTTTTGAGACTTGCCTCGTTAACCAATCAAACAATTACAAAAGCTACCAAAACCCCAAGCAAACAGGACAGAAAATCTCAAAGGTAAAAAGGCTCAAACGATCAAAAAAGTATAAAATGCACACAGTCAGTACCTGAGGCCACGTTAACACTACGTGAATTTGTAATTTGGTGAGTGTAGGTACCCATGATTGAATGATTGAATTATGATTCAACAAGTGGTGGGTTTGAATACATGCGTTGCTAATGTTGTTTTTGTCCCATCTCCTATTAAAAAAAGGAGAAAATCAATCACCCTAGGTTCCTCGCATGGGTGAATGTAAAAATGAACAGAGATTTATGAAACATGAAAACTCGAAATCACCCTCTCTCTCAAAAGAAAGAAGCTTAATCTGCCTACCATGCTCTCTCTCTCTCTCTCTCTTTCTCTCTCTCTCTCTCTCTCTCTCTCTCTCTCTCTCTCTCTCTCTCTCTCTCTCTATATATATATATATATATATATATATATATATATATATATATATATATATATATATATATATTCAGACAATACCGATATTTTATTTTATGCATTCTTGCTTTTTGGTGACAACTGGGTAATTGCTAGTAATAAATCTACCTCAATTTAAAAATTTCAAAATATGTACCATGATAGTAAATTATATATGGAGATGACGTATATAACCAAGCAATCAAACACCCATTCACCCTCCGACTTTTTTTTCAGGACGATTGAAAGCTCAACTGAGCGAGCAATCGCTACAAGATAGCTGTCAGGCACTTGCGTTTATTGTCTGATTGATGCCCAGATATGTTTTTTTACCATAACCATCAGACATTTCGATAGTCGATGTATATTTACGGACGTAGGTCTGTTCTTAAGAATTCAGGGAAAGACAGGGACAAATGTCTTCCTTCCATTACTTGTATTTGGCATCCTCACCGTCAAAAACAACAAACAGGCTAAGCCATATATTCGTCTCATTAATTGTCAACTTAACGGGGGATTTCGACCACAAAAGACGTTGTTGCACCGGTTAAACGCGAAACGTACAACGAACGCACACATACATTTGATTGAGTTATAAAGAAATCATATACATTTGTTTTGAGAAACAACGCACACGCGTACATATAGTTGAGAAAAAAAAAGAACACAAACACATACCATTGGTTGAGAAACAAATAAACAAACAAACTAAATACACAAGAAAATACAAATTTGGTTGAAAAACAAAGAACGTACTTATTTTCGGTGGAGAAGCAAAGAAAGATTGTAGTCTGTCGTGCCAGTAGACTTTCTATGGATTTTTATTAGATCTGTATCTAGCATCATTGTAAAAAAAATTATTAACAATTTAAACACAATACATAGATTTTAAAAGTTGGTCAAGCAACTACAGAATTCATTTCAAAAACTTGTTAGCAAGCCGGACTCGCGACTGAAAGGGTGCGGGTTCGAATCCTACCATTATATCAGCCAGGGTTGGTGACCGTGCAGTGTTCTTGAGGAAGGAACTTGACACTAAATAACCTACTTGTGTTGTTGTGCCGTAAAACACCAAACCAAATCCTAACCTAACCTATCCAGGTCCTGTATTCTTGAGACGTCTTGAGTATGAAAGTCTAACTCAAGCGCAAAGTCCAGACGTTTTGACACTCTTTAGCACTGCTTAGCCTGGTTCCCGGCCCGTATGTAGCTACCGCACATATATGGGCCAGGTACGACCAAATCCACTATTTCAAAATGGTGGCAGACTGGTTTACGTCTCTTTTTCATAATGCTGAAATGTGAATATTAAGCCATGAGAACCTTTACAATATGGTGCGCTTGTTACTTGTGAAAGACGTTTCGAGCTCACGTTTGTTCATACGGTCTCAATAAAAATTAAATTTAGGTTGCCCATTTTTAAAATTTATGAATCATAAAAACTAAGCATTCATTTAATACATAAAATGGTCACATTGGACCAATGGTGTAAAGTGGGCAGCATCTTATGTGACAACGTTGCTTCATTTGTCAACGATCTGCGTACTAAGTTAGTGTGTGGACGGAGTTATATTATTATAACTTTTGCATATTTATACATATATTGAGTGTCTTTAGCAATTTAGTGACTAGGTTTAGAGCAACTATGACTATATCTTCAAACCACGTGCTATATTCGGATAATTACACGAGCTCAAGACATGGCTAAATGGTACCTTTTGATACCCGTTTCCAATATTGTATTGTGAATTCGTTATGTATTTGTTCCAGAGAAGCTATACAGTCTTGCCCAAATGAAAGCACTTAAAGTATATTCATTTTTCATTTAATTTAGTGTACAAATTTATAAGCTTTAATCAGTGCCCAAGAATAGGCAGCAATTTACCACAAATTACCCCCACCCACCTTGAACTGTCCTGTGAATTCAATCCATGTTTCCAGTTACCTGCGTTCAACACATTCATGATTAATTTCATTTAAATAAATCACACTTTTCAGCTGTTATTTTCATACCTATGACATTAGCTTTTATTTAATGTGTGTGAGTGGACATAACATTATATTGAAAAGAAACCTCTCTATGACCACTCGGTACTTTGAGATCATCATGTGTTGGGATACATGTATTCAATCCAGTCATGCCCAACTGTATTCAGTAAAAGTACCGTTATCTGTCATTCTGTCCCACTCATTAGGTATTGTAAGTCCCACTCATCCATTATTTCCTTTTAATATCTTTTTTGTTTTCAAATATAGATTCAACCCAGTAATAGGGATATTTAGTTATAGGGATATTTAATTATAGGGATATTTAGTTATAGGGATAATTAGTTAAGAAAGCTTATTTCTAATATTTGGTTGATTTTCACACAACGATGAACTATGATAAAAGTATGTGTCTGTAACATTTTCAATTATATTAATACCTCCATTCTTGCGTTCTAGAAGTTGAATTCCTAATATGTGTTGTAATCAGAAGATATAAATTAACTGAAGTTCATTATGTCTGATTGTTCTTAAGTGAAGAACAATTCTCATTATTTCTTTTATAAACTAATAAACAGCATGACAAACTACCTTCAGCATTCGCAGGTGACCTGTACTTCAGATGGGTTTAGAACAATCTTAACAATTCTTTACCCTAATTTCAATCCATCTTTTTTGTGGACCGGTGTTTAATCCAATGCTGTGACAATGATGAAAATGTAAGGATCTGTGTCTGTCATTATTTTATGTATTGCATGGTACTAAATTTGCTCAAATTTTAGGAAAGAGAGCACCTTATCAAAGCCCCCCTCCCAGTCCATATTGATCTAAAAATACATTAATTTTCCAGATAACATGTTCTAAATCAATTTCATTGACAACTACAATCAAAACACAGGAGCATGCTACTTTCGTACATGGTGTTAAATATTTTGC
Organism: Margaritifera margaritifera; assembly: GCA_029931535.1. Classification (NCBI taxonomy): domain Eukaryota; kingdom Metazoa; phylum Mollusca; class Bivalvia; order Unionida; family Margaritiferidae; genus Margaritifera; species Margaritifera margaritifera. Next base: position 1,270,111 of record JAQPZY010001569.1, read on the forward strand.
TTCTTGAACTAGTGGATAGAATATTTTCCTTCTTCCACCAATCCAAACAAATAAGTTCATTTAACATATTTTCATTTACAATAACCACCCTTCCACTCCAGGACATGTGTATCATGCTTGTAAAGAGTGATTATAATTGATGGGAGCTAACTCTGTTTTCATATTTGTATACATCTACATTAAGGTATTGTACATGACCGTTTGGAAAATAATGGTTTATTTTCCATAAACAGTACACATAAATTCACTTTAGATCAGCTTAATACCACAGTAGTCCTTTTTTTAAAAACCATGTCAACAGTTAACACTTGTGGAAACCATTTCGTCTATGAAAGAATTATACTAAATCTTCTTTAATTACCGAAGTAGACAATAAAAAGTAATTCATACATGAATAAAGAATTATTAACATGTATTATATTAATTGCACAGTCATACTTACCAGTAAGAAGAAAAAGATAATGGACCATTTTTGTCATATTATAGGTTGAGTATATATTTTTTACTATACAGTTGTTTGGCTCCATGAAAACCCTTTATAAAATAAAAATGACTGCATATTTATATATCTTGAGTGGGTTCCAAGATTTTATTTCGTTCTGGTAACTGATCTAATTTTTAATTATTTGTATACATTTTTTACTTTTTTATCTTATACATTTTTGCAAAAAGTTAAGAAAAATCACTTGAGGTTGACAAATGGAATTTGATAGGCATATTTATGTTATATTGAAATAACCTGATTAGACTTTCATGCCCTTTTAGTAATATTTCATCTTTAAACATTTGTAAACATTTGGGACATGGAATTGTTTGACATAAACCTTGTAAGGAAGATTAAGCTAAAATCACTTGAGGTAGACAAATGGAATTTAGTAGGCATATTTGTAATATGTAGATCACCTGATTTGATTTTCAAGCGATTAAAGCTATTTGTTCCATTTTTAAAACTATGTTTGATCATTTTGACCAAAACCTTATTTGCATTTACATTGTAAGCAAGGTATCTAAAATAAACTATTGAGCCTAAACAGGTCACCTCAGATATTTAGATATATTGCGTTAGGTCCTAAGACCTTGTTTAGGTTCTGGTGACTCTGTCCTTATATTTTAATTTTATACACCTATTTAAACTTTTGGAATGAAACTTATTTATTTTAAGAAAAAACTTGCTGGCATGGTTAACCACCAATCCCTTATGGTAGATAACTAAAATGTATTAACCATATTTTGTAATAATATGTAAATGACCTGAATATGTTTTCAGACCATCACCGCAATTATTCTAAGTTTTACACATTTAGTAATGTTTTGGGTTTGGCTTTTTTTACCAATTTTTTTTAGCTCAATTTAGAAAAAAACAATTGATGCAGATAAATGAACTTGGTATGCATGTTGATATGCATAACTCGATGACTTCATTAGATTTCATGTTATTATAACAATTTATTTTTAATTTTTTGGATATTATTTTTAACTTAGACTTTTTTGGTTCTCCATGCAGATATAAAAACACAAATTTTATTTGTTTTTTTTTGTCCAAGATTCTGTATGCAGTAGGGATATATGCATTGTTGCTGGAGGACTAGTAGCATGTAAGCAACATATGTTAATTCTTCCACTTCCTTACAGCGAAACTTGTCTTTGCAGACGACTTCATAAAAGACCCACTCTTAAAGACAAGATTTCTGAGTCACATGTTTGGTATCTGATATTTTAAAACCTCTATATAAACTACAAATGCTTAAAAAGGATATAAAATTTTACTGGTTCAATGTCCTTTGTAGACAGGTTTTACTGTAACTAGTATTGCTTCCATCAATACTGCTATTAACATTTAAAGGTACAACCATCTGTCATCAGAAATAGTTTCCAAGATATCATACATACAGGTGAACATCCACTCCTTTGCATGAAATATTAAGTATTGACCTTGGAATTCTGTTTAAGGTCACTAAAACCAAAATTAGATCAGTTCTGGTTCCATGATAACAGAACTATCTGTCACATACTACACTTCAAAGCACACAATGTTGCCCTTTGACCTTCAAAATCATGGATTTTGTATGTCACACTACTAACAACATTCCCTTTAATTTGCCATGCTAGATTTTTCTTTTCAATTTATCAAGTACCAGTATAACAGAATGACATTGTCATGGTGGGACGGGCAGATATATGTTTTGGCTTGCAAAAACAAATCTGTTCAATTTTACCACAGTGCAAGTACTATGTAATGATGCTCTGCTAGATGAATGCATTCCAAAACATCCCAAGTTAAGGTGTGGTTCAATGAAAACATCTTGGTTTTACATATATAGATTTTTCTGCATCCAGTTGACTTGTACATGTAGCCACTTTGCAAATATGCGTGTGTATCCACCCAAAGAAATAATTTTCTCATATACCCAAAGTACGTGACAGTAACCCATCGTTCATATGCCTTGAACATGTTGAATTTTGTGTGGGAAACTCTTTTCAAAACAATGTTTTCAAAACTTATCTATGCAGTGACTTTTCATGCCCCTGTGACTGTACAAGGTTTGAACAGGGCACTGATACTTTGTAATGTACTCACCCTTCCCGGGAAATACAACTGTACTATCACCAGGGTATATGACTAAATGTTTCCTAAATTGAAGCTTGCCGTGACTTCTCATGCCCCAATGACTGTGTTAAGTTTGAATAGAGTGCTGTTGCAGTGTAATATGCTCGCCCTTCACCGGGAATACAACTGCACCATCACCAGGGTCTACATTTCATGTGCCATATGATGGTCTATATTTTGATGTTACTGCACATCATTAAAAGTCCAATGTCTGCTTGCAGTCTGAGACATCTATAAAGACAAGATAATCACTTGGACTTACGTTTCCTAATTTGTGATTATATAAAGCTTCCACTGTTGTTAGTTCAGCTTTGCAGTAGCTTTTCTCTACTGGGGTATGAAATATAATGTTTAAGTCTTCATCTTGAAATCAACATCACAATAATTAATGCAAGCTACTTTTAATAACTTGCACTGCTCAAGCTGTTGTTTTAAATAATTGCAGTTTGCACATTGAGGAAACTAGATGAGTGGATGATCTAGAGGAACACACATCATGACATGTAGAATAAGTCACTGTAACATGCTTTGCCCAATTGCTAGTATTATGATCGATGTTTCTTTTCACATCTCTGTCAATCAGCACAATTATATTGATACTTAATGTATGAAACCGAAACAAAAATAAATTTGTTTTTGCCTCTGGATGCCAGAGACAAAAACAAAATTATTTCTTTTTCAGTTTCTTCTGTATTGGACTTTATAGTGACTTTAGAATTTTGTTCACATAGAGCACATCAGTACTTTAGGTATACAGGGCACAGTGATTGGAATTATTAAAAACCATATAACCTGTCAGTTAAATCTGGCAATGGCAATACTGACTTTTTTTTACTACTATATCAATTTGTAAATGAACTGTATCATGGCAACTAATAAACATAATATACTACAATATTACAAGAAAAAAAAGTGTAAAACATCCGTTCTTTTTTACCCTTGATCAATTTGTGTTCACTTGATTGTGCACATTATACATGTCCCTTCGTAACTATCAACGTCTATGTGCATTGTTTACGGATTGGGTAGAGGTGGTGGTGGATGCATAAAACAAAAGAAAATTACTGTAAATAAAACATTTTGGCACTTTCAGCGTGTGAAAAAGGTATTTTCAGTATACAAATAGAACCAAGAACCGATTTTTGTTCTCATCCCGAACGCTAATTTTTGTATCAATTCTTCCAGAGCTGCATGTCTTTTCGTAACACATTCCCTCAGTAAAGCAGTTAAAACACGAACCGATGCAACACTAGATTTAAAGTTTCACTTATTATTTTCTCCAATAAATTTATTTGATCGACATAATTTCTGATATCAGTACACAGAAATTCCGAAATCATCCGCACATCAGCCATTTTGTTTACATTAGATGCAGTGCCCGTGGCCATTTTGTTTTAGGAAACGTCAAGGTTGAAAAAATGCTCGTACCTGTCGTAAATTTAGTCAAAAGTACGATAGGGGACCAGTCTAAACATTGCTCAGAATAAAATCAGAATTTCAGAACTTTCGGAATTCGCATAACGTTGGTTCTTCTCGTTCCATGCTAAAACTTCAGAGCACTCCGTGTACTGTACAATAGTTTGAGCTTTTGCGATGGGATCTTTTTTTCAAAAAGTTTAAAACAGGGAGCCTACCTGAAGATCATACTTATATTACTTTGGAGCTTTAGTTTAAGTTTCAGATATTATTCTCAACCAATCGCTAAAGACTATTCTTTTGAAAAATCATTTTTGGCTAAGAATGAACCCCAAACTCAAACTCAGGTTAAAGCTTTATAATCTATAGGATCCTATACACGAAATTCCTTTTTTTAAATAGATAATTTTTTTTCATTCTTTTCTTTCCTTACTTTCAGAATATATTATACTTTTCTATATTTTTGAATAAATATTCAAATTTTTAACTGAATAAGTTGCATCTTTTAAATCCGTTGTATGTGGATTAGCTTCTTCGGTAACGAATATCTAAGCTTTTGAGTTTAGGAGTGTTCTCAAATTTAATAGTTTTGTAAATACAAAAGCCAGACCGTGCCTGGATGTCATACAACTTTTTTTGAGTTTTGAGTTTTATTTGAAACTGTTCATACAGAAAGTACAGTTACTTGCAACTGGTTGAGTACAAATTTCAAGGTCCAAGTCAGGCTCGAGTGTTTTATGATCTCCAATCTAGCTTTCATTGAATCAAAAGTCTTTAATATTTAAATTTTCTAATTAGACCTATACAATCTTTTCCACCAGATCAGAGGTCCTATATTTATGAACAAGAATTCCGCAAAATATTATGTCTCGCCTGTTTCGTCTGTGTATATTTCAAGCCTAGCTTGGTGACCACAACATAAAAAAGGAGATCACTGTGATCTGCTTTTCGTTGATGTGAATATTAGTCTTCAAAATAAATGTTCTTATCAAGTTTTATAACTGACCAAGCAACAGCGCCATAGAGATTGAACTGAAGTAAAATGATCTAAATGAAAATATTTGATGCATTCACTGGAACTTGAAATGTAGCTCAACATCATCTTCTTTTGCTAGCAGTCACAAGTAACCATCCAGATGAATGTACCCTTAAGATTTCAGGAGTGTGCATGCAATAGTGTCAGTGAAATGATATGGTTGCACAAAATTAGGTTTGCTCGGTTCAGCGGTACTTTAAACACATTATTGACTATATCATGCAGAGGAAATGGGAGTTAACTGCCTTTCCCAAAGACACACCGAAGCAAGCTGAGCTGGGCTGGCCTGGGCGAGTATTGAAGCCGTGACCATTGAATTACGAGTCTGACGTCCTACCAACTGAGTTACCGCGGTACCTTACACAACATCAGACATATAGTTAACCAAGTTTACTTAATCTATATGCAAGGTAAGGGATTTCAGTTTAGCAAATCCAAATATAAATGATAACATAATAACTAGAACAACTGAAATGGCTCGCCATTGTATCCCAACTCTTTACACTGCATATTCCAAACCTTGTCCACCCCGAGTATTCACCCCCACCTCCAAACAGTGACCCAGGGGTCGTGATGCAAAATATGTCAAATACATGGCGCGTTTTCCTGCTATGGCTTGGTCAGAAAATATTTGAAAATGTCGTTGTAATTGAAATTTTTGCACATTTGGCCTTTAACCTCTTCCCAAGGACCCCAGATGTGGCGGCCAAGAATTATACCCATCTCGCTTATGGTCACCTTCTAATGTTTATTCAGTAATTTAGATATCCGGCACATAATAAACAATACAGAGCAAACTGTATTATCTTCAGCGCTATAATGATCAGTATAACAATTTCTTTGTACAGTTATATACCAGGGTAAAATTGTTACATATTTTATGTTAAATGTATAATCTGAAACAAGTTAGTAAATAAATCACACTACGATGAAGTAAATCTAAAGTCAGTAAACTAAACACAAATAGATTGGATAATAACCTAATTGATTGAAATCTGAAACTATTTCAGAGATAAGAGTTTCTATTAGACGGAATACAGCATTCCGTCTCAGAGAAACTCTTATCTCTGAAAAAATAACAAAAATATGAATTATATATTACTTCTCACAATAATATTCTTATTGCTCATAAATGAAAGAAATTTGTATATTGATGGGTTAATATAATAGACATCATTAAGGTATTTGTTTTTTTTTTAAATGCAGGGCAAACAGAAATAAAATTAAAATCATCCTCTAATAAATTGACATTAGTTTTAAGACATAGATCATATTACCTAATATATCCATATACATTTTATCGAGTCTTCAAATTTCTATTTTCAATTTATGTACTGAACATCTAAAATGGAACTTAGCGTTTTCGAAATATATATAGTAGTCCGCAAGAGAGATATTTTTTTCTGGATCCAGGTGTTTTTATATAATTTATAGTATGTACATTTGTGAGAATCTGAAATATCACTTTGCCAGTTTTGTTACACCAAGAGTATATGGTCACCAAGGGCAATATAACTACAAAGTTCGCGAATTTTCACCCAACGATTTAGAAGATTACATAATTGCAAGACGGACATACGGAAAGACGGTGAGTATCACAATATCCCTGTAGCTTTTAAAAAGCTGATGCTAGTTATGTATTGGCATAAATAGCCTTTACACACACACACACACACACACACACACACACACACACACACACTGCATTTACCCTTTAAAGGCCTCTCATTTTATATCAACGTTTTCGGTCTCTATCAAACGCCTGTAAACACCCATACACCTGTTACCAATCAAACAATTGGTAATTATGACGTACAATCTTTTTACATTTAGAAATCCGTCAACCTTATTCGCATTTCGGGTGACTTCAACCACCCATTGTATCGCTTCCGAATATGCTTCATCTACATGCAAATGTTACAACAAGAGTTAGATCCCTTGCGCTGAGCTTTCCAGCGCATTATGTCGTGGTTAAAGAGAAACAAAAATGTAGACAGTACACTTGTAACACTTTTTTCCACTTCATTGTGTAAGTTTGACAAAAATGTGCATCTTTAGAAATGTTTTATATCACTTGCGGTTGGAAAAAAAGAAGCTGTACCATGGAAAGGCAATCACAAGTCAAGTCAAGAAATAGTTTAAGTCACCGCATGATATAAAAAAATGTAAAACTCATGTTTTATTGATCTTTATACGACCGATTATTTCAAGAAGCTATTATTAAAATAACAATCAAAACTTATTCTGCATCAAGACAACATAGATGCATGCACTCAGATTTCCCACAAGCCTGATATTCATGAGGAAGTGGGAATCGAACATGCGACCTCCTACTCCCGCCCCACCCCATCTCCACCCTACCCAAAAAGAGCGACAGCTGATCCAATGTTTCGTTCAATAGTCTGAGGAGAGAGAGAGAGAGAGAGAGAGAGAGAGAGAGAGGGAGAGGGAGGGAGATTAATCCCAAATGGTCCGCCAGAATGAGGTTTTTCATATATAATGCGAGTTTGGGAAAGCATTTTTTTGTTGTTGCGGGGGTTAGCTAAAACTCAGAAGCTTGAATTCATATAAATGTACACACATTTATGTCAAAATTATCAACAAGATTCACAATGATTCTTTTTGTAATATTGTTACATATAAAATTTCATAGTTATTTATTCGCTCTGGCTATAATTTTTAAATTCTAATTTTTGAACATTTTCGTGCTCTGACAATGTTGTTACTAAGGGTCCCATGTGCCCGACTTCCTGTACATTAGGAAAGAACTTAATTTGTAATTGCATTCCAGAATGCCTTCATTCTATTCCTGGTAATAACCATTCTATTCCTGGTAATTCCTCGAACTAACCAGATGACATTGCGGCTTTATGTCACAGGATGTCGATGTTTTGGACGGGAAGAAAGTTATAGTTTTAAAGTTACACTATTTAGCATACAAGCCTAATTTTAACATTACTGACACTGATGAATTAGACGTTTTCCTTTTGACACGAATAACTGTTGAGTCATAAAACCACAAGAATTTGTTGATTTTTTTTTACTTGATGGTTGAGAAGATATAATATATAAAATAAACTCAAAACAATGGAACTCAAAGCACACATTATTTAGACGATCAAATGTGATCAAACAAGAGATTTGTATAGCTCTGTCTCCATCATTTACTATCATATAAAACTCAAATTAACGCACACATGTCTATTAAGGACAGAATTTGACAGTTACTTCGACGTCTACTACAACAGCTTGTACAGTATTAGTATTCTTATTTCTGCACCGTTTTTAACCATGATCTTACAAAATGGGACAGACGATCAATTGCTTACCAATACTTCTTCACAAAGTACTACTACTACTACTAGAAGTATTTTATTATTTTCATCAGAATTGTTCTGTCACGATATTGTACACACACACACACACACACACATGTATACGCAAATTTATCGGAAAGTCTAGACCTCTATAAATGATAGATGTAAAAATAATGAAGTGTAAACAAAGAAACATCTTAAAGCAAAATTCAGACCAGAAAGGTATCCATAGGACACATATGCACCCCTCTCCTGTTTGAAAGAGTGGTGCATATAGAAAATGGTAACATAATCTGTCAAAATGTGTGCATGTATGTGTAAGCATGCAAAAGAACGTTCACAAAGGTTACAAAGGAAAGGTCATAACTCTTAAGATATATATATATATATATATATATATATATATATATATATATATATATATATATATATATTTCAGAACGTGACGACAGAACGATATCCACATGTTGACCTGATGTCAATAATGTCTGTCAAGTTTCAGGACTATTCATCAAAAGCTGTGGGACTAGTTGCACAAACAGCATTTATCGATTATATCATATACATTTAACATAAAAGAGGTATATAACGCACTGCAGCATTCTGACAGAGTGACATGCACAAATCTAACTCATTTCCATAATGTCTGCAAAGTTTCAGGGAAATTCACCAAAAGCTGCGGCAATAGTTGCCCAACCAAGAACTATCATGTACATACTAGTAAGTGCTTAAAAACATCCATAAATGTATCGTATCGCTTACGACCCTTATGATCTTGACCTCTTGCCTTCTAACCACTCCATTTGTCGTTCATATGTAACAAATCTGATAATAATATATTTTGGAAACAGAAGGTACAGCCGTTCATACAGCTCATACCAATTTACCCCGAAAAACTAAACAACAATTCACCCTGTAGCCTTGACCCTTGACACCTGGATCCATCATCATGCAAGGATACGCTGATTATACAAGTTAGAAGTCTAATGTCTATCAATAGTCACATGATATACATTTGAAGAACCTGACTACTGTGACTTTGACCTTTGACTTTCTGACCTCCATACCAGTGGCGACATTTATATTCCATGGTAAACATCTTAACTCTGTCTGATGTCAGTTCATCCATGGCAATAAGTGATAGTATTTCCAGAGCCAGAAGCTTTAAGCATTGATCACCTATGTAAAAAAAATTAAACAATAGCTCCCTGTAACCTTGACCTTTGAGCTCCTTGACCGTCAATCTCTGTGGATTTTCCTTCTCCATTGATGCTCTTGTGGGCAAAGTCTGATGATGATTCCTGGATGAAATATTAAACAATTTAACCGAAAGTTGATGCCGACCTGACGGACAGAAGCACAGACAGATGGACATTGCGACCGCTATGCGACATTCGTCGCAGGCGAGACAAAACCTCATCGAATCGTAATGACAGAACCAATGATCCTAAATCTGCCCAAATTTTAGGAAAACAGACAAAATTATCTGGATGCACATGTCAATGCAATTCCAAATGGAATTATATGGTTAGCGAGCAAGCTGGTTAGTTGGTGTATATGGGCGGACGATGGACAGACAGATAAACGGAGAGACGGATTAACTCAAGAATAGATTGACGGGAAGAATTATTGGGTATTTACTATGGAACTCTTGGAGTTGGCAAGGGTGATAAAAGATCTATCTATTCAGTTTAGTTAGCAGTAATAATGATAGAAACGAAAAACAATTTGAATGAAAGCTAATGCACTTTTGGACTAACAAATTATTACAAGACAGGAATTACACCACAGATGTCATAACTTGTGGTAAAATGCTTATGAATTTCATACAGTACTGACTGAAAATGATAAATAATAGCCTGTAGACGCTTATTAGACTATGTGAATTTCGAGTAGCAACGCAACGAGGATTACAGTTTTAGACAGTAGGACTTTATTTTAAATGTACTTTACACTCGTATTGCCCCGTAGTGAAAGTTATCTTTAACTCGCTCCTGAACCATTAAAACATTTTTATTCCCGTGCTTTTCGAAGAAAAGGCGGAGATTATGTGATTTTGCCCGCCCGGACGCGCGACAATTCCTACATCGTTCCGGAGAGCGAATTGTAACCTTGCGAAATTATTAGGGATGGCCTGTAAATGTTTACAACGGTGTTTTATCCATCTCTCTGTGAGCGGAGATGGTAAGGTGGAGTGGGACACTATTGTTTTTATAAAATTGTATGCAAATGAAAAATGTGTAGTAAATTCAGGAGTTTCCATTGGTGCGCAACTCCTGATAAACCGCTAAATATAGAGACTTGAAAACTTTGGAAACTTTGGAATATGATTTAGGGTATTCAGTAGATGTGCACAACTGTCTTAGAACGTTGATCCACCTTCAGAGGGGTGGGGATGCTGCTCCTGGGTCATAACTTGGATACTATTGAGATTCCCACCCAATAAATATGAATATTTGTATTTCGCACAAAAAGGAAAATTCAGATATGTAACTTGCATTGGCCCATTGGGGCTATTTTTACATCCCAGAGACACAGATTGAGGGGGTGGGACAAAACAGGGAAACGCGGGCATATGTGCTTACAAACACTTACATTCGTGCCAATATCAGAAATAAAACCTCTGTAAGCATATCTGAATCCTTTTTCAAGTTTTTGAAATATATAATAATGGATCCGTTTCGTCTATAAATACATGGATTTCATTAAGCACCCATGTAGAGATAGACGGATAAGCAGACTGTTTCTAACAAAATCGATACATCATGACATGAATTAAAAGTCCTGCGTCGTCATTAAATAAATCAGCTCATTTACATCTATTTTTTCAGTCATCTGGATAACGCATACATAGATAATCTAATGTCTACGTAGATCTTCAATCTAAGTAAGTGCTTTAGTTATGAAAGTTGAATGATTTTCAAACCACATTTACAGTAGTCATAGTTTATTCACATACATAATCTCGGTCGAATAAATGTATATTTCGCATTATTGATTATCTGTTGGTTTTATTTTTAGTTGATCTATACAATCTACTAAGAAGTTTCTATCAAATAGATAAATGCCAAAATAGATTAAAAGTCACATTTTTCATTCATTGGGATTTTTTGCGTTTTCTTGGTCCTAATTTTTGAGAATAAAAATAATGAATTACAGAGTTACAAAAGTAACATAATAGCATACCTACGTTAAGTATAGGTACTTGTCCTACCTTAACGCACTCCTTGGTTTTCTGACAAAGGGAGACAATATTTCGTAACCGAATAAGGAATCTACAAGAGGCGCATTTCTATACACAATCAAATGTTAGAAGCACAGATTTACAAAATCAAATTATAATTGTTCTCTCTCTGTCTCTGTCTCTCTCTCTCTCTCTCTCTCTCTCTGTCTCTCTCTCCCTCTCTCTCTCTCGTAAAAATCCATACCATATTCGTATAGCTGTAACTTTTAATTTCAATTTTCTATTTTACCAGGAAATAAAGCGTCGGATCTCAACAAAGAATAGTGTTGCACATTAAATGTTGCCCATTAATTTTACAGCGTCAATGGCAGAATCGTAGGTTTAGAAAAATTTCAAGATGCAGCATAACGTTCAAAGCTCAGCATTAAAAAGATCTGATTCTTTACAGATAATTAGTGAAAAGTGACACAAAATCATCTTAAGTACAAAATATTTAAATTCGTCTGTATTTAATACTCTACATTGAACATGTGACTTTCAATGCATAATTTAAATTAAAATCGAAATATGTACCCCTTTTACTTAATAATATAACCCAAGACAATAAATGCCATATCACATACATCAAACTATCGTGTCGCTTTCATCCATAATTCGAAATCTTCTTTTTTCTTCACTTGAACTTTGGTCAATAGGATGATTTTATTATCTGAATTTAGTTGTATCATATAAGGAACATCTCCAATAGGAAACTTAGGATAACAATTTTCCATATTTTTCTCTCCTTGTAGCTAAATTGCTGTACTTTAATAATAGTTGTAGAATATGAGGTAAATAGAATTAAATATTGCGTAATATAAGACAGTCTATATCTAGCTTGTTTAAAAAAAATCCAACAAATCTGTCTTACTCCGTGGTTTACGTATATATTTACCCTGACATTTTATTTACGAAATGCGTCGTAATATGTAGTTTCAGGATAAACATTCTCAATTTTTTAAAAATATAAGAAAAAAAATTTAAAAAATAATTTAACATTTAACATAATGGACAGTTTAAACTTAATCCCCTGTCTTCCTATTTTATCCCAAATAGTATCAGAGGTAAAGTCCACTTCAAATTGTTGCATGCAGACTAACAATTTGTGGTCTTCAACAGCGATGTTTTTTTCAAACCTTAATATGAATGTTGCTGAATTTCGATTCATCCAGAAATTTTACGAAAGTAGTAATATGAGCCTATGGTCTCTTACGGGAATTAACATTAAAATGTGGGAGGCGATATGGTTCCCTATAGGAATGGTAATGTTAAAGTTATACAATGTATCCCCCCTTCACACACACACACACACACACACACACACACACACACACACACACACACACACACACACACACACACACACGGGAATGGTAATATTACAAATGCCTATAGGTTTAACATGTGGAAGGAGATATGGCTCCCTATGCGGCATGTAATGTTAAGTTGTGAAGTGTTATAGGCCGTTTCCATGTTATAACATTTATGGCCCCCTAATGGTAATGTTAAAAACATCCATATGTTTAACATGTGGTAGGCGATATGGCCCCCTATGGGAAATCTAATGTTACAATTGTTTGATATGCAAGCCAACACACACCCTACTATCCAACACCCGCTTGTTGATTACAATCCCCACAATCCTACTATTCAGCACCCGCTTTTTGATTGAAATCCGGCACACACCCTAATATCCATCACCCGTTCATACTATCTAACGAAAAGGGTAGGAACATTTATACACACGCTATACTTACATACATACAAACATACTATCATACACAAGCAGGCAAGGGCAGGGGTGTTTATAGACACACTATACCCACAAAAAATATACTATCACACACAAGCATGCAAGAGCAGGAGTGTTTATAGACACACTATACCCACATACAAACATAATATCATGCACAAAAGAGAGGGGTAAGGGGTTTTAAGTTTTAGTTCTAAACATATACATAGACATACACAAACATACAAATATAACAAATCTGCAATACTGTTGAGTAGTATGTCTCTTCTCTAGAGATCTGGGTGTCCCCGAAAAGGGCCGTTGGGGGCTTCTGCCACCACTCTCCCTTAGTGGTCTTACCTCCCGGGTCGGGCACCGCAGGCCGCATATCGTTGTCCCCATCTATTAGCTTAGTAGAGACAATGAGCCTAAAAATAGGCTCATTGGTCTCCGTCTCTCAATCTTCTGTTTACGGAATCAGAGGTTGTTCTGGTTGTTTTATTGTTGCTGCTGCTGCTGTGGTAGCTCCTCATCAAGGATCCAAACCTTATCTCACCGCTGACGTATCCTCTCCTGAGCCATCATCCAGTTTGCATTCAGCCACTCAAAGTTCCTCTCCCTCTTCTGGCGCTCCTTTTCCTTCTTTTCTCCCGCCCAGGTGGAATTGATTTTGGTGTTTTCCTCATCCATCACCTCTCTAACAAACTCCTTGGCGATTCTTAAGGAAGTCATTTCCCTCTTTAGATGTCTCTTGTGGGGGTAACACTCCATTTTCTCCACCAGACCCAGAAGTGCTACACTATCTCAATCAAACTGATGGCTTCCATCAACTTTCCCACCTTGCAATGTTCGCTAGCCATTCTTCTTTTTTTTTTACACAATCGACGATGAATTGCAAGACTGACTGACTGATTTTGAATTTAAGGCGTGTTCGGTCATCCTGCCATGTACGCCATGCACGTCTGGTTAATAAGTGTACGCACAGCGCACTTTTTAATTACATTGGTCTACAGCCAAAATGCTTTCGCAATAAGTATTGTCAAACATTACTAATTCTGGGTCACTGAGAACGAAAATGATGCTTAAAATTGTTGATTGGCTCTAGTTTTAAAGATATGATACTGGGTCAGTATATACGACCCTTGACTTGGGAATGGCGGACGATAAGTGAGTTATAAAGGGAAGGGATCTCAATTTAAACCAGAAATGACTGAAATATATCTTTGACTGGATCTATGAATAAATCTATGACTGGGTTTGGACAGTACTTGCTTTTTAGGCAAAACAATGAATGATGAAATCTGAAGCTGGTATTGCATCATACATGATATGAATTGCATCACGTTATTCCTGTAAGTCATGGATGATGCAATCATAACTAAGCTTACATCACTCTGCTGAAGAAATTGCCCTATATCAGCTCTACAAATCATACAGTGTCGTGTTCTCTTATTTGTCAATGTTTGATTTTGCACAGGGACACATTTCTGTTTAGCCAAAGTGAGCAGAGATGCCTCGTACTTGTGTGAACAATGCAGATAACTTCTGCTATGCTTGTGGTGAAGTGACTTTTGCATCACAAAAGCGCAGTATAACCACTATGGTTAAAAAAGCCTATCACCTTTATTTTGTCTGCAAAATTGGAGATCAGGACAAAAGGTGGGTCCCACACATATGCTGCAACACTTGTGCAACAATTCTTCGCCAGTGGTTGAACAGGAAAAGGAAATCTATGCCCTTTGCAGTGCCAATAATTTGGAGAGAGCCAACAGATCATATCAGCAATTGTTACTTCTGCATGGTGCCTCCAGTTGGGAAAGGTGTGTCAAAGAAGAAAAAGTGGACTGTGCATTATCCAAACATTCCATCAGCTATACGCCCAGTACCCCACGGAGAAGGACTGCCAGTTCCTGATGCACCAGAATCATTCTCACTTGAGTCAGACGAGGAAGAGGAAGAGGATGAAACTTCTACTCCTGAACCATCAATGTCACATGGCCCATATTTTCTCCCATCCTCCTCCTCTGAACCACACCTCATAAAACAAGGTGAACTGAATGACCTTGTTAGGGATTTGGAACTGCCTAAGAGTAAGGCAGAGCCGTTGGGCTCCAGACTACAGCAGTGGAATCTCCTGACAGGTGATGTTAGGGTTTCCATGTTCTTGTCCCATTCTTCTTCATGGAAGGTGATCTTGTAGCCTGCAACAACATCGATGGTGTGATGGCAGCCCTCAACATCGTTCATGATCCAGATGAGTGGAGACTGTTCATTGATTCATCGAAGACGAGTCTTAAAGCTGTTTTGCTGCATAATGGGAGTGTTTTGCCATCAATTCCAGTTGGTCATGCAGTCCATATGAAGGAAACCTATGAAAACATGAAACAACTTTTGAGGTTCATAAACTATGACCAACATCAGTGGCGGCTTTGTGGCGATTTCAAGGTTCTTGCTCTCTTGCTTGGTCTGCAGACTGGATACACAAAGTACTGCTGTTTTCTCTGCGAATGGGATAGTCGTGTGAGAGATTCCCACTACATCAAGAGAGATTGACCACTCCGACAGTCATTGGAGCCTGGGATGAAAAGTGTTCAGCACCCACCACTTGTTGAATTGAGGAAGATTGTGTTACCACCCTTGCACATCAAGCTGGGTCTGATGAAGACCTTTGTCAAGGCCATGGACAAAACACAAGCAACTTTCAAGTACCTCCGTGGAAATCTCCAAGGTTAAGTGAAGCTAAGATAAAGGAAGGTGTCTTTGTTGGTCCTCAGATTCGTGAACTTCTTCGAGATGATGCATTTAACCGTGCACTGCGTGGCAAGGAAAAGACGGCATGGAAAGCCTTCCAGTTAGTGGCAACAAATTTTCTCGGAAACAATAAGGCAGACAACTACAGGGAGTTGGTGGAAAACCTCCTCAAGACATACAAAAGCCTTGGTTGCAACATGTCACTAAAGATACATTTTTTGCACTCTCATCTAGATTTTTTCCCACCGAACTGCGGAGCAGTGAGCGACGAGCACGGCGAGCGATTTCACCAGGACATTGCGACAATGGAGAAACGCTATAAGGGCAAATGGAGCCCATCAATGCTTGCAGACTATTATGGACAGTGACAAGAGATACTCCATTTAATGAATACAAGAGACAAGCCAAGAAGCGCCGAGTAGACACTGAATACGGACTAAACTATGTACTTATATATACATAATAGTTTTGTGACTTTTGTTTCAATATATGTTTTATTTATATAACCCTGTTGCTGTTTTTTAAAGTGTTACATAAACAGGACAGGTTAAATATTATCATGGAAAGCAACCATAAACACATGAAAAGACCTAGGTTTACAATTTATGATTAAAAGTCTACTATGTACACAATATACATACACGTAAAATGTAAAAAACTTAAATATCTTGGAAACAGTATCCAATCAGTTGTCTAAATTGTTATATTCGAATTCATCACATCAAAGTCCATAATAAATAGCACATTCTATCTCTGAATCAGATGACCTCTAAAAAATTGTAGACCAGTGAATTATCGTCTGGTGTTGAGAAAAAGGCGGAAAAGAATCTCGGCAGGTGGTGCCTCGACGTCTCTGGAGGGCTCCATTTTGCTCCAGGGTTGAATTTTGATTTTAGTTGCCAAATTTTAAAACTTGTCGTCTTGCACTCTTATCTATAATATTTTAGCAATTTTGAAAATACACTCTCTACTTGTGGCTATTGTTGTGAACGGTAAGTTTCAGAAAAAGTATTTTAGACCTGGCTCTGTCCAAGGAGTGGATTATTTTTATATCCTAAATCGGTAAGCATATGCACCTATTGTTTATTTTATTTGTGTGCTACTCTAAGCGGGTGGTTTGAGTAATTAGTACTGCATTGCGATTTAGGGCCCTGATGGTCTGGGGTTAATGCCACTTTTATAATTGGACTATATTCAGGTCAGGTCAATGGGTCATATATCAAGTTACCCAATAGTTGCTACTTTGTGTAACTGAGCCTGATGGTCTGGGCTTATGATCATCTTATTGTGTCCAAGTATTGCTTGTAGCGGACGAGTTGCCTCTTCTTATCCTATGATGCATATGCTTATCCTATTTATTGTTTCTTAAAGTTCAATGATCTTTTGGAAATCAGTTACTATATTGTACAGTCGGGCCCTGATGGTCTGGGCTTATGACCGCCTTATATACCTAATGGGCGTGGACCAGTTCAATAGGCCTGGTTACTATTTTTTCCAGTCGTTGCCACTTTGTGCGGCTGGGCCTGATGATCTGGGCTTGGACCACCTTATATTGTAGAAGTTTTATTTGGAAGGTCGGTGAGTTCTATGTCATTGGTTGTCACTCCTGGGGCTTTTCACCGGGTGCCACCAACAAAAGGAGTGAGATAGAGGGTTTTAGGAGGGTGTGTGTGAGTATTATTCCTATAGTAGGAGAGGTACATGCATTTGCATCATGCTAGATTAGTTAGGTCATGATTATGGATAGGGTAAGAAGTAAAAATTAAAGAAAATATATAGAATAAAATATAGGAGTGAAAAGTAATATATATAAAATAAAATATAGGAGTGAAAAGTAATAAGTGGGAGATGTTATGGGGGTAGTTGTTAGCGTTGAGTTATTCTTGAGTTATGGTCTGTTATTTACGGTCTGATGTTTTCTCTTTGGATTATTTTATTTAATACTGTGTACTTGCTCCTGTCTAAATTCAGGTTACATGTCAAATTTGGTTTGTGGTATAAATCTGCTAGTGGCTATAATCAATTTGTGTTTCGATTGCTGCCCTAATTGTTGTTGTTTTTGTTTTTTAATTTAAAAAAATATTTTAAGATTTGGGTTAGGCTTACCCTTAATTGTCTTTTCTATGGGAGTGGAGTTGCTACTTCCTATGAGGACGGGGATTGGCCCGCATTTACGAAATAGGTCTCGGATTGGGCCCAGTCTAACCAATCCCCTCCCCATGTGGTGTTAGCCCCTCCTCTTCCGGTCTAGACAGGTGAGAGTTGCCAAGTTAAATGTATTGTTTGTATTTTATGTTGGTTCTTATTCGCCCAGGCGGGCTGTCCTAAACTTAGAAACGAATTTAATTGAGGTATTTCATGCCGGTGGGAAGAGGCGTTCACAGTTCTGGTAGACGCGCCTACCACTTAATGAGATATACATGACTGTTCCCTATCCCCGCACTCGATTTTTACTTTACCTTTTTAATCCTCTCATCGTCCTCCTAAGCGGGCGACAATACTCTTAGTTTAATTTACTTTGTTCCTGTCTTTTGTTCTGGGCCTTATCTCCTATCCTAATTCACCCTTTGATTTGGTGTTCATGTTTCTAGCCGGGTATTAGATTTTCCCTCTCTTTCCAATGGTAGAGATGTATCCAAGAATGTTTGTGTACATCGAATTGATGTTACAATTTTTTATTTTTAGGAAATCCGGGTACTTGGTTGGGATTTTTAGTTTTTGCTGTTTTCTTGGTTGTATTTGGGGCAGTCATTGAATACATGGCTAAATGTTTCCGGTATGGGGAAATGAGGACAGTTAATACCTGCTTTTTTTATGCGTTGTAAAAACCTTCCAAAACTGGCGGCTAGTAGTGTTTCTCCAGTTTGGATTCTATTTATGACTTTTGAATCATGCGGGTTTACCAGGTTTGGAGCGATAATGTTTCTACTAACTTGCTTCTGCAAATCGCAAAGTCCGCGACCTTTATGCGTGTTGTTCCGTTTCCCCTTCCATTTTTTAAAAATCAATTTTCCGCCTAATCACACTGTTTATGTCATGGACGCTGTAATCCAATTGATGTATTTCGGATTCACTTAGCTTATTTTTAGCTTTTTGTCTGCCCTTTCATTTCCTGGAATGTTAATGTGGGACGGCACCAACATAAATTCGACAGTATGATTGTTTTTCTGCTCCAGGATTTTAAGTCTCAAGTAGGCTTCTCGCAACCAATTTTCTCTACTGGAAGAGTTACCTGATTCCAGGGAGCGCAGCACACTGAGGGAGTCACTAAGTATGACTACTTTTGGGGTTTGGTTGGATGGTATCGATTTGCTGGTTTAATGGCCCAAAATTCGACCGTGTAAATGGAGCAGTTTTCATATGGTCTGTCCCTCAGTGTCATACCCTCCTCTGAGATCACCACTGCTGTTGCAGTGCGCCCTGGGTCTGTGGTTTTAGATCCATTAGTGTAAATTTTGATGAATTCCTCATACCTACTTTCTATTTCTGAGAGAATTTTAGCCCTTAACTCTATGGGTTGCTCTTGTTTATCCTCGTATTCAAGTGTATTTAAATTTATTATTAGCAACTTGCTGGTTCTTGGGTCGGTGTCGGGGTATTTTGTGACTTCAACCTGAATATTTGGGATGATCAATTTCTTTTTAGGTCCTGGATTTTGTTTCACCGTGGTAAATTCATTGGTAGTTGTGTCTGAAGGGCTTGTTGCATCTCTCTATTATAGCTTGAGTAGGGTACGACTTATCATGTATTGAAATTCTGGTCGCATATCTCAGGAGTAACTCTTCCCATCTCAGATTGAGGGGAGGATCCCCAGCTAGGATTCTGAGCTCATCCCCAGAGGTGCTACCGAGCGTACCGGTGCAAATAACTAGAGCCTGGCGTTGTATTCGGTCCAATATCTTCAGATTGCCTGGCACCCAATTTGGACCGAATCAGTGTCCTATATAATGTAAGAAGTGTAGACTGATCCGCCCCCACCCCCAATCGGTGCCATTAAGGTTCCTCAAGAGGTTTAGATTATGTCCCCATCTTCTTACTAGCTCTGCTACATGATTGCTCCATTGTAGGTGCTCGTCGAATAGCATCCCTGGGAATTTAGCTACGTTTTCAAATTTGATCTCCGTCCCGTTTAGGTAGAGCTTGAAAGGCTCCCTACGGATTTGGTTTTTGGTGGTAAGATTGGCGAACGCACCTCTTTATATACTTTAAACACGGACGTGAAGGAAAACATTCATCAGATTCGGTACGCGGATGTGAAGGAATACATCAGTAGGTGTAATAAAAAATGCCAATCAAGAGAAATCTAGTCTTCTTATTTTTGCACATAGATTTAAGATTAGACAAAGGTTAGGGTGTGTTTATACATACACACTATACAAATACACTATTACACTGGGATAGAAAGGATTTTTAAGTTTTAGTTTTTCTTGTGGAATACAAAGACATATACAAACATACAAACTTTGCAATGATTGAATAGTATCTGTTTTCTAAGAGATGTGGATGGCCCTAAAAAGTGTTATTGGATTTTCGCCCTGGACCGTTGAGATGTTAACGATAACGATATCCAGGACGGCTATGTCTCACCATGGTCTTGACTACATCACGTGGTTTATCTTTCTGTAGGAGACAGAGAACTCATCTGTCTCAATATCAAACTCCTCTACCTATTCTTCCTGCTGCTGTTGTTGCTGCTGGTTCTCTTCCCATTCTTCTCTTTCCCTTTGAATCTTCTCTCGTAGGACATCTTCCACTAGATCTTGTGACATCTTGAGTAAAATAGTGAACTTCTTTTCCATTTTCCTCTCGATGAAATGGTGACTTACCATGTACATATGGACCAGCGCTTCGCTCAGTTTGGCAATCTCAGATGGAATGGTTGTTGACAAGTCAACTATGAGTTTCAACACTTATTGATTGATTTTTAAATTACAGACGTATATCGGCCATTCGGCCATTAACGTCTCTACCCCAAAATCGTGCAAAGCACGCTTATTCAGGGATTATACCTGTACATAGGAATGGAGCCACTATGTACAGGATTGATGGTGTGCGCACAGCGTACTAATTAATTAAATGTCTGGAGTGGAAAAGGCTGCACAGACTCGGCAAGGGAGGCACGAAGCGGAACGAAAGTACTGAAATGACATAAATGTACATGATCAAATTCTGCCCAGTTAACTAAATCGGGCTGTCCCTAATAACCAATTGTGTGTTAGCTTCATATTGTAATTGAGATCATGTATACGAGTTACAAAATTTTTCCTACTTTTTACCATTTTTATGATTTCGTGTACATAGTGTACTTTCTATATTCCGAAACTACGTCAAAACTCAATGTTAAAATAACTCTTAAATATGTTTGTGATCGTAATTTGGTGTACATTGTTGCAGATATTTTAGACCGGTGTTCGAATGGATCAAATTTGATCTTTTAAAAGAGTTGAAATCAAAATCGGTTTCTAGCCAAAACGACCCCAATAGGCAATATTGTTTTGTGCCCGAAAACGGGACTGGGATGTTTCCCATGCGGCAGCAGCTTCCAGGGTGTCAATTACTTCTGGGGCTGCGGCTCGCACCACTGCATATTGCTGTTAATTGGTCTCGGCTCCACTGGGGCTATTTGTTTTTCCATGGTTCGGGCCGCCTTGTTGGGGAGAACAGCTCTTTTAGTTCGCCGGTCGAGCCTGTGGTGATCTATCAGCTCTATACATATCTGTGCGGCCAAGAGCAAATGGCAGTCCTTGAAATCAACTCCATGCCATTGGACGTTTTCAAAGGCCTGGATTAATTTGTCTTTCATGTTCTTGGAGAACGTGGGCAGTTGGCTTCGAATTGAGTTGATGACTCGCCTAATGTCGTTGATAATAAGATGCGCCGACTCGCTGTCACTCCATAGATCGTCTACCCTCATTGCTCTTGCCTGCTCCCGCATAGTTCCCTCTTTTTTCTGCTGTGGTTCAAGCTTCATGGAGACCACGCCTGCTAATACTGCTGTTGCTGCTGCCTGCTGTTTTTGATGTTGTGGTTGTGGGTCATTGTTGTCGCTGGGGGTGACGGCTGCTTTCCCTTTCCTGTCACCTGCGATGTGGTTTCCCCACCACTGTTCTTCGCTTTTACTCCCCCTCTGTGCACTGCTGGGGGTGAGGGTTGAACTCTTTTTTTCTTCCCCTCTTTTCCCTTCTCCTCCTCCCTTCGGTGCCTTAACCCCTGTTATACTGGCGTCACAGCTGGTGGCAAAGACGTTTGCTTCCTAGCTTCGGGAGAAATCGAAACTTGGTGTAGCGTTGATCTTGGAGGTGGAGATTTTGGCCTGGGTTACACTGGGGGGGGGCGTGGGAGCACTCTGTATCGGCTGAGCCTGCGTCGTACGCTGCTGACGTTGATGGCGATTTTCCTCCTTGTCCCGGTCTCTTGGGGGGCTACTTCTATTTCTTCTGTCGTTTCAATCCTCCTTCCATATTAGCAGAAGGGTGGCCCTTCTTGCTTGAGCCCTTCGGCAGGTAAAGTCTGGCTTCTTCGATGCTCGTTTGTACTCGTTAGCATTAACCATCACATGTTACACAATACTATTTCGATTCAGTCTCAGGCGTACATCCACTCCATTCAACATATATTTGTCTTGCAACCACATGTCCAAATAGAAACGATCCATCATTTCTAAACTACTTCTTTGTTTGATTTTCTTTCGACGGTCGTTAAATCTAACATTTTGAGGATCGTCATCTGCAGTCAACTCTGTGTGTCAAAAGTGTCAGGTTTCTGTACCACAGAGGCATCCAGATGCGTGTTCTTGGCTTCTTTTCCGTATGTCAAGAGATTGTTCAGGCAGGCTCGGAAAGGGTAAGTGTCCACGCTGCTGCTGACTAGTTTGTTATTCAACAAATCCACTTCGCTAAACAACAAATTCATGAAATTGTTAACAGAAGCTACTTTGCCATCGGCAGCTGGATTGATGTTGTCCGTTTTGAGAACTTTGACTTACAGGTACAAGTAATTTTTTCAGATCGATGTAATCTTCGGTTTGTCCTTTGATTTCAAATTCGATAGGTGCTGAAGTGTCAAAGACGACACAGGATGAAATTCTACCCATTGGGATTCTTGCATCGACTTTATCGTCGGTGGCATGGGAAATAGATCGAGTTCTGACTTGGAACATTCGCAAGAACCTCCGTGCATCATTTTCCTTTTTTTTTTTGAGCAGTTAATCAAAAACGTCCAATTCTCTGACAGCTTCTGTTCTTCTTTTCTTATTCTTTTTCGGAATGTGTCTATGTGGTCTGGGTTTTCGACGCCTCTTTCTGCCTTGTCCTTGCTGTGGCGTAGAGGAGAAAGTAATGCCTCGACCAGAAGCGTGAAGCGAATTTATAGGGGTGTTTTGGCGAACCAAAAGGTCTTTTTCAGTTTGTAGCAACACATTTTTTCCTGCTTTTATGATGACTTCTTGAGGACTTTGTTTGCCTATGAGTACGTTTTGGAGAAACTCTTTTCCTTGCGTCAAACCTGCATCTTTAAAAGCGTGCAATCCTCGAGTCGCGATCGGTTTTAAGATGGGTGCTACCGTACGTTAAGCCGATTTTAACATATCTCCTAAACTATGTCCTCGTTGTCGAGCGACTCCTTGGTACACATTATATATCTGTTACAATTCACTGGGGAATCGTTTTCGAAAATAGAATATTTTGTCCAAGGTATCCTTTATACAAATATTGACACTGTCAAAATACGATTTACTGACGGGAAGATAATGAAGATGTACACATTCTCGGTGAACGTGATACGTGTTTCCTCCTTCATCGTAAGTAGCTATGGCAGAATCCACTTTGAAAGGAATGACTTTCAGCAACGGAGCGGTTGTCTTTCCCACGACGTTGTCCTTGACGACATCCGAGTACGCAAACATTAAATTTAGTCATTAGTTCAGTTCATTAGGGAAGCGAAATTACTTGTAGAATCGATCGTTGATGTGAATGTTTTTCATCAGAACGAGAGCGGTGTATCCACCCAGAATAGAAAACAAACCTGGAAAAGAAGTAATGGACATCATTTTGCCGTCAGAAAAATTCATATTAAGACTATGAGAAACGGCATGGTATTCGATCTGTACACTTCGACAAGTTTTCTCCAGTGCTTTGCCAAACTGATCGTTGAACATAGCTGAAATCGTATCGATGAGATGTCGAGCATTGAAGTAACATGCTGTAGGATTTCTTATGTTATAGGTGGTCATTTGAGGATTAGTTGATGATACTTTTTTGGATCCGTAATACCCAGGATAATTTTTGTCCAACTGTTCTTGAAATTGTTCACTGAGGATATCGACGATGAAAGTGTTTTGACCCGCGTCGATAATGATAGCTTCCTTAGGATGAATGATTTCCACCAAAGCTACTTCTCAGTGAGCTTCCTGATCCAATTGTATGGACTGAGGTAATTTGGCTGTAAAACAACATAAGGTGTTGTTGGGAAACACATTCATAGAACTGTGTCACTGGGAAATGTTAAATCAAATTGGTTATTCATAGTTTGATGGTTCTGGTTTCTGACGAGTCACTCATTGTCAAAGGGGAATGATTTTCCAAATGTTCTAAAAGAGGTCTGCTATTGTAAATGGAAGAGTGGTAACTGGCGTTGACAGCAAGGCTACCGTTGTTGTTGTTACCATCGATAGTATACTTCAAAGACGGACTGAGGAGAAGATAACCAATACAACTGCTGAGTAAATAGTGCTTGTCTCCTTATTGTAAAGTCAGATTTCCAATGGCTGCTCCGATGAGACAATACACCACAAAAATTTGGCAGAAAAAGACGATATTATTGTCAATGACGCGTACTCCACACCACACCATAATGGTTGTTTTTGTAGTTCTTGAAGAGAGGAACTCTGAAAAGGAGAGGTGGGTGATGTGTTGAACGGCATGGTGGTCACTTCTACTTCTTATTATAGTCGATGACTTGTGAAGTGGCAATCCAAGAATCGAAACTAGGTGGATATCCTTTCCAACGAACTTTCACTTCTTCAAGTCGACGTTTGCCCACTTTACGTGGTCTTCGATCGACAATTTTTCGATATCGTAAACGTCGTCTCCTTTCTTGGTCACTCGTTGTAACTCAGGCAAGTAAAAAGTTTCTTTAACACTCCTCCTTTCATATTTTCCAATTTATAGACAGGAGGATCACGTCCACGTACTTGTCCAGTGACACAAAACAATTGTTTTGTCCAGTTAGGCAAATAGCCTTTGTCAAAAGTGCGTTTTGTTTTTCCAATGTCTTTAACACTTCTTTTTTGTGTGTGTGTGTTTCATGACGTTCGAAACAATCGATCAAACACAATCACTTCATTTTCAGGTGTCACTTCTTCTGATGCACATCTAATGCTACGATCGTACGATTGATTGTAAGCTTTGACTAGACGTGGTAACACGTCGATGTATTTGAGAGTGTGTTGATGTGTATAATATTTGAACAAACGCTCTTTCAAAGTTCTTTGAAAACGTTCCACGACACTAGCTTTTGTTTCAGGATTTTCTGTGATGAAAAAATGCATGTGTCTTTTTTTTTAAATTCTTTTTTAAAAGCTAGGTTCATAAATTTGGTGCCTTTGTCTGTTTGCCATCGTAGAGGATGTCGACCACTTTGTTTCAAAACCAGTTTTAAAGCTGGCACTAACTCTGAACTTGTTTTAGAAATATAAGGAACTACCCAACTAATTTTGCAAATACGTCAACGACACAAAACAAATATTTGTAACCACCATTGTACACCTCCAAATGAGAGACATCTGCTTGCCATTGTCGATCGATGCCTCCTACTTTGGTTTGACTTCTGGAACATTTTGGCCGAAAGGGTTTGTGTCACGTGTACGTCGATTGTTACTAGTAACCATTTTTGCACACCTTGCAGCACGATACAACGTTTGAATTACTCCGTAGCCAGCAGCATGAGCAGGATTGCAGTAAATGCTAGCTAAAAGTGTATCGATGATGTGGTTGGCTATGTTTTGTTGCTGCTCCTCAATAAGTCACCCACTGTTCGAGCAGACGGAGTTTGAAACACTTCTTTTGTTTCTTCTTCTTCCATCCCTTAAACTGTGTATGTCTTCCTCTTTTATGCTTTTTGTTTTCTTCGCTTTTCATGACATTCTTGAAATCTCTCAGAGTAGGTTTAGCTGTTTCGTCTAAAGCTTTCTGGTGAAACAATTGAAGACGTTGCAATAATTTTCCGTACCGTTGCGATTTTTCTGTTTCTGACAAATCTGTTCTATCCATCATCGGTTGTAATTCTTGTTGTAAGTGTGACATCTCGGTAAGATTAGGATTAGGAGGTAAATGAGGTGTCCTCTGTTCGTACCAACAATGCAGTGACATCCATAATGTGCATGAAGCTAAAATTAATTTTCGACCTTCCATAAGATCCAAAAGTACAAGTGTGATGTCTTTCCAGAAAACAATGTCCCTTTTATCTTTTTCCTCATCTCATCACTCCTCCTAAAAGAGGTCCAGCATTGATCCTAACGAAGAAGCAGCCAATTTTAACAATGGTCCTATCAGCATGGGTAGAAATCAATCTCGTTGAACGAGCATTTTTTCCTTTTCATTGATGGGTATGTTCTTTTGTACCATTAGGAGCAAAACGCGACGATGTATTCCTAACCGCTGTTTCTGTATCTTGGTCAAAGGCACCGTTCCTTTCAAAACGTTTAAACAAGAATCGTACACGGCTACGACGATTTCTTTGTGTGCTTTTTGAATGGTTTGTTTCGCATTGGAGCATTCTATTCGGTCAATACTGACAAAACATTCCAATGTTTGGCTAAACGAGAAAGGAGTCCCCTTTTCCACTTTTTTGGAAGAAGTTTGTGTCTTGGGATGATGATGGTGTGAACTTCTTGGTGACATCGTTGTTTCAGGAGCAAAAACACTGAAGTGAATCTTATCCCACACTTCTTCCTTTTTATACTGAATTTGTCTCCACGGATTGTCGGTATGTCGTATCAACTTGACTCTACGTTCTACTGCCTTTTTCAAATGTCTAAATCTTGCCAGTTCTGTTTGGACAAATCCAGTAAACTTTGTAACACACCTATTTTTGTCTTAGGAGAGGCGACATTTTTGGCTGCAGCAGCATCCGCTAGAGCAGTGGAAGAAGACGTCGCCAGAGAAGTAGATGTTCCTTTAGAAATGGGTTTCCATTTTTTCATCAAATTAGGAAACACTGGTCTTAAATGAGGTTTTGCAGGCGTCATCATGAACGAAGAAGTAAAAGTGTCAGGAGAAACCGTCACCGAACGGCGAGATTGTCTTGAGTACGAGAGCGTTCTAACGGCATGATTTCTCTTTCTTGCAGGAGATACTTATTTCTTGGGGTTTTTCTTCTTGTTCTTCTTAGAGTGTGAACTTGCTTATCTTCCTTTTGGTCTACCGTCTTTTAGGGGATTTGACTTTCTTAGCTTCGACATTAGGATTCCATTTTAAAAGTGAACGAATAATGACACCTCCTAAAGATCCACTTCCACCAGGTTTCAATTTTGTTTTTAATTATCGATTCTGATGTTTTATATTAATATTTTTAGACAGACGAAAACGAGGAAGGTGACGTGTAAATGACAGGACCTCCTTCTTGGCAGCAACTGTGAAACTCATTTTTTAATCTGGAGTGGCAAGTTTTAAATCGACGAGTAAATACGCATGTCGTGATTGAGTGGCATGGCCATACGCATCATTCAACCAAGGTGTTCCTAACTGTATGGTTAATACTTGCACTTGAGATTTAAATTTTGAGTAATGTAAATAATACTGGCATTGCGATGATGTCATTTTCGTGCACACCAAAGTTTAATTTTTTCTTCGTCTTCTCCTAACATTTCATCGAAGATGACAAGATGTGTTTGACTAAAGTCAGACACGATCCTATCGTCTTCACGAGGAATGCCTGCTACAAACAAAATGGATTCTCCTTGACTTTCTTGGAGTAACGTGTAACACGATTGCCACTCTTTGTAACATCCCACGATACGTTGTGGAGGAAGATAGAACAATTGTGATTTGTGTTCGATCAAACGTTTGACAAATTCGGTTTTGCCTGGACCACTGGGTCCGGCAATCAACATGTTAAAGGGATGGCGAAGACACCGTGCTTCCCAACTTTGTCGATTTTACTTTTTGTCAATCACTTTGAGAACGGAGGATGCCATCACAACAATGGTGTTTAGAATTCTGAGATACCATCAACGACGCAAGACATTTTATACATTTTATACACGTTTAATATTTTTCAAAGTGTAACAATAACCAAAAACGTATATTGACATTTGAAAGTCCGTGTACAAAATTAAAACACGAAAACACACAATGCATACATGACTTTACCAAAGTCACCAATGCTGCATATAAGTAGGTAAGTCTTCAACATTCTCAATCTATCTGTGTCATATTTCATCTATGTAAACGCTCCGGCGTTCCAGTCTCTGTGGAATTCATTGGACCTAATCTCTCCGTGAATGTCATATCTTCATTCGTTTCTATCTGTACGATACTACTTTCGTGGACTCGCAGTATTTCTTTATCTGTTTCGGGTTCTTATACCACTGTTTCTAAAATAGGCTCTAATTCCACTTTCACTTCCGGCGTCACTCTCACTGGTTGTAAGTTAAATTCTTTTCTTTGCTCAGTCACACAAAATGTCTTTGGCATAATTAGCTACCTCTTGTATCCAAGCATCGAAGCCAAGACTTTTGCAGTCACGTACATCCTTCCAGTCGTAAATATGTTGCTGTAACCAACTAGCCATACACACTTCTTGGTAAGTATGAAGAGTGGATAAAGTCCGAAAAATGTCATCTTCACACGGAAGTACACAACTCGTTTTCATCACTATTCGCAACACTTTTAACACAACGAGTTTTTCGTGCACAGATAGAGTTTTGGCGGTCATATCTTTGCTGCATGTACTGTTCATAAATTGTCCACAAATAATCTGCAGGTAAGCGAAATCCGAGAAAAGATGTCACTAACACATAACACACGTATTTCACAATTCAATGGATTCGTGTCGTCTTGTGGAGTCAGTTCTTTTCACAGTAGTTGATAAGCCACTGTTATTGACTTCCTTCCACTGATGACAAAAGTCGTGGCATGGTAAGCCATATATCAACGCAGTGTTTTGTGTTTGTCGTAGTTGTTTCAGAGATTCAGTCTACTTATACTGTGGAAATACCAATAGTTTGCAAATCGAGACATGATTTTGAGTTTACGTTTCACTTAAATCTTGACAAACTCTCTGTAAATGCGTTCTCGAAGCTCCAAAGGTAGATTTTGAATGTACTCTTCTAAACTAGTCATTCACAGGAATATCTTTCTTTTTGATGAAATATTCACACGTTTGCCAAATGGAATCTGGTGGAAAAGGATATCGAAGAAATTCAGTCATTAGCTACCACACATCGCACGTCGATAAGGAGTTTCGTCTTGAAGCGATACTTCTTTTAAAAGTTTTGTATTTCTTTTCCTGGACTTCGTTCCATGGAGTTCTGAGTATTACTACAACATTGTATGTAGAAGTCGTGACATCCAAGTTCTTACAGGAGTCAGGTAGTCGTTGATCAATGTCTGACCATTTGAACAGCTTTACACTGACCAGCTTATTATAGCATTCAGATTCCAATAGTTAAAACGTCTATGTCGTAAAGAATGCAAATGTTCTTTGCGTTTCACTTGAATATGTACAAAGTCTCTGTAAATGCGTTCTTGCAACTCCAAAGGTAAACTACGAATTCTCTCTTCTAATTTAGCCATGTGGATAATAATCATGCTCCATCAAGAGAAGGTAGCGACAGCACGGAGACCATGTGGCATGTTCCTGGAAAGCTGAATTTATATACTCTCATTAGTGAATCTTCACACCACAACTGTAACACTGTACTTCGTCTCCTCGTCCCAAGTAGATAAATCCGGCTCTGGCTAAAGTTTTGGTAGTGGATAGTCCATCCAGATCTTTCGGACCTTTTTTGAACGTCTTGAATCGACTTTCAAAGTCACAATAGCCTGGCAAAGCCACAGGAAACGTGTATTCTTCTTTGATTTGTAAATCTCGATGAGTTAGTGGTATCCATAGTGGTTTACGAGTGCATGGATGACATCCATAGATAGGAACAATCACGGCATTACTTTTGCCAGTACATTATAAGGGTCCTGCAGCATCGTTTTCGCAAGTAGAGCGGTATGGTCGTAATGCATCGCTGATGTCGTAGGGTACGGCATCACTCTGGTCGCAAGGCACAGCATCGCACGTGAAATCATTTAAGTATTGAAATCATTGTTATTATGACGTCATACTGTGCATGACGTTAAAAGTGACACAATGTTAATATTCTTCTACATTTATTTTACCACATTCTTCCACAGTGGGTCCCTCATTCAGTTGCTGTGTCGAATTCGTCATTATCGCTGAAAGTTTGTCGTACTCAAAATTTAACATGGAGCCTGCAGTGGGTCCTCACTCTGTTGCTGTGTTGAATTCATCTTTCTAGGTCAGCGTTGTATTCGCAATGATCTTTCTGTCTTGGAACTCTCTCCTTTTTTATGCTGGATATCAGCGTGTCCGTAAGGTACCGTGTTGTGGTCTGGAAGTCGTACTCATTTCTGGTAGACAATCTGATATATTTTTTCTAAGGATTGACTGACGATTTGGTGATTATGCAAACGTACCATTTTGTGAGGATCCAATGTTTTCACGCGAAGTCTTGATCTTGTCCTGACTTTAAGACTTCTATTAACATGTCAAAGCTCACCACCTGGTTGGAACGATAGTTCAATGTCAGTCCTTTTACTTTGCATTTGGTATGCACTTGTCCTTGTTGGTCTCTGTATTGTTAACCGGTATTTTTGGGGCCATCACTAGCACAACTCAAAATAGTGTCTTCTGGATGTTCGTCGGTCCATGCTCCTAAACGTTCGTCTTAAGTCTCTGACTGATAGCTACCAGGGCGATTGATGTACATACAACTATCGGTTTCAAAGTAAAGGTCTCAGTTTCCTAAAAGTTCCAAGACAGTATACAATGTTGAACGGGCACTGGCTGTCACATACGCTGCAATGGTGATATTTCCAAACTCGTCGGAGAGTGCAAACTCGGCGACTTCTTCGTAATTCACCAAAATCAAATCTTCACGTAGGATCTCCACGTGTTTCAAGTGTTTTCCTTTGTTGTCCACGAGTTGAAAGTATCTACTTGGATCTGCCAAGTATTCCGTCTTTGGCAATATCGGACGTTGAGCCAATTTTCCCCACAAACAATTCAACATGACTTTTGCAAACATTCTTCTTCCTTCGTTCTTTTCCACGTGTTCCAAAGTAATGCCTTCTAAGAATTGGTACCGTTTTTTGAATGTCTCTTTGTCTTTTGAAGTTTGACACCAAGAAGGATAGCCGCTAGCTTCTTGCTTCTGTTTTAGAAAACTCGTTGACGTAGCCTGAGAACAGTCCTTCATTGGAGTCGTCGTCCTTTCGGCATTGTTCTGTGGCAGAAAAGTGCCAAATTTTGTATGCTTTTAAAATTTGGTATCCGCGATCGAGAGCGTGAAACAATTCGACACTCACCCCCGTTCCTGTCAAGGCTCATTCTTGATCATTGTGCCAACAAGGCTGGTCTTGATTACAAGTTTCAACACACGTGCGGCATAAAGGAAACATTAGCTTTCCTTAGCTATGATGAGGTAAACAGGATGGTACAAATTCGTCGGTGGTAATACTTTGCATTTGATCAAACCTTCGTATTGGCGAATGTGTGCCACGTCGGTGTGTTCTGCAAATTTTCAGGGTGACCAGTCGGGAATCACTGATATTTGCATACCCAAGGATACAAGGAACACACATCAATGTATTTGATTTGCTGTCCTTGAGATTCGTTTACGTCATACAGCAAACGTGTCATGTCGCATTGGTTCGTCCTGCAAACAAACTGTCGCGTGAATTTAAAGGTTCGATATCCACCACGTCGTAATTTTCGGCAATACGTCATAATTCTGGATCAGTTTTGAAAGGTCGATAGTAGTCGTGTTCCCACATTTCTATCACTTGGTATCCCTGACTTTCTAAACTTAGGCGTCGTTGTAATGTTTGCTCGTACAACTCCTCCATGGTGAACTCTGAGAAAGGACTTTTCAGGTTTGGTTTCGTTGAGGAAAACAATTTGGTCATCCGTCAAATAAACATACCTGAAATTCGTAGATAATCTGTTGGTTTTCTAAATCCCATCCATCCACGGTAGGACTTCCAATTTTTTTTTCTCTATCGTTTCTAGCATGTTCCATCCACTAGTATTTAGGTTTACACAAGTAATGGAGTCAGCGCAAAGCTTTGGAAGAATATCGACGGCTAATAGAGAGATAGGATTGAGGGGGTATGATGGCTAGCTTGTTCTTGGGCATGAACTTTTTTTAGTAATACTAATCCACACGCTTAAACGATGGTAGAAGTTTCCTTCAAGGGATCAATACCTCCGTGATCCAGAAATAATTGTCGAAATTATCCACAACACCGTCGTAAAATATCCACATCAGATCGGCAGTATTTCAACATTTCTTCTTAAAAATCAAAAGGGTCTGAAGAGTGAATTTGGCACCAGGCATAGAATGCTTCTCGTTGTACTATGTGCATACCATCTGGGTCGTAGTATCAAACGTCAGGCAAATGTGGGTACAAAACGCGTTGATTGGCTTCGATATTGAAAAAGTATGGAAAAAACCTTGAAGCCATTTCTGTCATTCCAAATGTTTTAGGCATTCTACTCAAAGGCATGGCTAAATAACTCATGGAATCTTTAAACTGTACATTTCTCACTTTAATGTAAATGTGTTTGACTCCGTTCATGGCCACTATTCGATGCCTTGTCCTGAATAATATTTCAAAAGAAATTGTCCGTCGTATCCTGAGAAATTGTGAGCCATAACTGTAGCATATCAATGTCAGTTCCTGTAACGCTGGATTTCCTCGGTAGGGTCAAAGCTTTCCTCTTCTCTTTTTCTTCTTCTCGCTTTCTTTTTGTCTCTTCTTGTTGCTGGTGAACATATAGTTGTTCTTCTTCTTTCTGACGTTGCAAAAAAACTCTCTAACTCTTCCTTCTGTTTCTTTCTGAATCATTATACACTGGTAAAGGCGGAGAAGGAGGTGAATGTGGTACTACTGTCGCATGCAAAAAGTCTTGCGGAGACGATAGAAAATCGGCAAGAGCTAAATTAAAGTAAGCCTCTTCTGAAGGAAGAATACTGGCTACAGCAGCAGTTGCAGTAGCAGTTATTGTACTATCGCTCCCAGTATACGATGTATCCGCGGCAGGTGCACCCTAATTTCCTTCGTTTCAGCCATAGGTATTGTACTTGAACTGTTCCGCAATGGTAAATCGTAGAAACGCTGGTGCTCATATATATTGAAAGTGGCGTGACACGTCCGCTGTCTCCTGATTGGAAGAGAGACACACGCCCTGACTTAATTATGTTATGCGCATTCTGATTGGTAGAACATTTCAATCCGTTTCGATCCGGTCCTAGACTACATATATAGGCGCATTTTCCTATTGTGTCACCTGTTCTTAAGACAACCCAACCAATATATATGCCAGTGTAGAATCATTCACCATCGTTATCAGTGTGCTGTCCAACCCATACAACCTAAGTCTTTGTGAAGGCATTATGGACCATCACGAAGATTACTGAGACAGCCATATGGAAACGAAGGGTGTATGTGGGGAGACTAGGATGCTGAAAATAGTCTTAGTTGACGGCCCAGCTATGAGAAGTTTGAGGAGAACAGTAAAGCGGCGTGGCATGTGTTAACCCTCTTCTTTGGTTAACAACCCCAACGGCCTTTTTCAGGGCCACCCAAATCTTTAGAAAAGAGAGAGTCTACTCAAAATTATTGCCAATGTTTTTGTTATGCTTGTGTATGTCTTAAAACTTAAAACCCCCTTACCCCTCTCTTATGTTTCTGTGTGGGTATAGTGTATCTATAAACCCTCCTAAACTTGCCTGCTTGTCTGCGATAGTAAGTTTGTATGTGGGGTATAGTTTATGTTTGTGTGGGGGGTATAGTGGGACTATAAACACTCCTACTTTTGCCTGCTCGTGTATGATATTATGTTTGTATGTATGTAAGTATAGCGTATATAAACACTCCTACCCTTTTCGTTAGATAGTATGTATGGGTTAATGGATAGTAGGGTGTGTGCTGGATTGTAATCAAAGAGCGGTTGCTGGATAGTAGGGTGTGTGCTGGATTGTAATAAAAAGCGGGTGTTGGATAGTAGTGTGTGTGTAGGATTGTAATAAAAAAAAGTGGTTGCTGGATAGTAGGGTGTGTGTAGGATTGTATATCAAACAATTTTAACATTAGATTTCCCATAGGGGGCCATATCGCCGCCCACATGTTAAACCTATAGACATGTTTAACATTACCATTCTCATAGGGGGCGATATCGCCTCCCACATGTTAATATATGGCGTAATTTTAATTCCCGTAAGGGGCCAGGGAGGCTCATATTACTACTTATGAAGTACAAGAAAACGATAAAGATTGATTGATTGATTGCTCGATAGTTGTTTGACGCAACATGAACAATTAGCGTACAGTGTCTTGCCCAGAGACACACGACAGGTCCTGCCTAGTCTGGACAGAATTCGAACCCGCACCCGTCTGGTCGCAAGTCCAGCACGCTAACCACTGAGCCACCAAGGCACAAAAAGAAGAAACAGAGAATATTAAAGAAAGACGAAGAAAAAGGTGATAATGTTAACAACTGTTTTTCGACGACGATGATGATCATGACGGTAATCATCATCATAATACCTGTATCATCAACATCGTCGTTGTCATCATTATCATTATCATCATCGTCATAACCATCATCAGTATCATCATTATTATCCCAATCGCTATAGTGGAGGTGATTCTGTTATCACTTCTGTGTGTATATTTGATCACAAGTTTAGTTAGACTTTAAAGAAAATGTCCACAACATTGAGAAAGGATTACAAACGTTTTATGTAACGAAAACATTTTGACTCTTACGTTAAATATTCATATTTAAAATATATTTAAAGTGACTTTTGGTCCATGCACGGTCTAATGTATTTTTATGTTTTGTATGCACATTTCACTACAATAAAAATCTTACTTACTTTTTATATAACATAGTTTAGGGTGTTTATGAAAACAATAAACACAGCAACAAGACTGCCATACTGAGACTTGCGACCCTTTGAGTCGTGATTGGCTCCAGTCCAGGGAAGGGTGTTGACAATGTCAGATTTTTATCAGAGGTTACTATCCTGAACTCTCAGCTTCTCAGTCATTCTAAACATTTGGAACCAGGATGGTAGGGTCTCTGAACCAAAAGGGGGATTGTTACAACCATTCTAACTTTTGTTTCGATTTGCTGAATATAGATCTGAACTGGAGGTTATTTTTCATATTTTGTGTACTAGAAAATGAGAATGTGTTCGTGCAAACTAAAACAAAGGAATCCAAGCTGTGCCTTAAACATTTCATCTGATTCATATAACACCGATATGAAACGATTTTGTTACACCGGGTAGAAAACAGGCTGTGATATAAGCTTATTTTGTATTTCATTGATAAAACATAAAGACAGCATATATGATTTTACTATGACCTTGTCTTTCTTGGGACCTTAACTGTTAAAAAATATTAATTGAAAAAAGAAATGTTGCACGGGACCATTTTTTAAATGATTTTAATTTATTTTTTTATATTTCTCCATTTAATTATTTAGTACGAAGTGTATTTTCTCACTTTTGGGGAATTTAAGAATTTGCTTTTCTGACGATATTGCAAATTTAAATAAAACATTTATTCGATGCACTTTTTGCATAATTTAAACGCCTACTTTCCCCTCTGTCTTTTGTTTTCCTGTGCTTTGATTGATGTATTTACTATTCAACCTAGGGAAACTAATTTGCAAAAATGCGCAAGAGCCGAGAACTAATAGGGGTGTGTCCTTCAGAGTCACCAAATCATAGTAGTAGAGGACGGACAACAGCCTCAGTCACGCTGTAATAGTTTAACCATGCTTTATATGCTATATGAAAGCTGTGCTATGGTTTCATGACAGCAGTATGCTAATAGCTCTTCAAGGCATGCATTATGAAAATAAGTTGATAGAAATTCTTGCAGAAGAAGAAGAAGAAAAAAGAAAAAGAAGAAAAAGAACTACAACAATAATAATACTAATACTAATAATAATAATAAATGAAAATAATAAGTTATGTGCGTGGATATGCCCGTTTTTGATTGGATCAAGCCTTCTTTATCTTTCCTAGTCTCTGCATTTCGGGTGTGGCTGTGAGTTATTGCAGTCAAAATGTTGTGCCATAGGACGAGAACTGTTATATATTCCTGGTTTACGTGTTTAAGTCTGGTTTAATGTTATTGATTTTCTGTTGAATCGAATTATTTTTCTCTCCCTCTGCCTCTCTCTCTATGTATATGTATGTAGGTATATATATATATATATATATATATATATATATATATATATATATATATATTGTTACAGAATTATGTATAATTTCTTTTAAATAATGGTATAGTTTTTTTATAAGTTAATGACCTCTGTATAATAGTCTAATAGGTGTCGTTTTGCAGAGTGCACATATTTCAATGGGATCCAGTACATTGGTCCTGGGAAAATCAATATTGTCGGTGAAGCATTAGTCATGTCACGTGATCCAGCACGTGGGGTTTGCACTTGACCTTACCTAGATTTCGCAATCCAAGAATGATTCATTTCGTTGACCAGAAGTTAGATAATAAGATCGTACTATTAAGATTTTGATTTGAGACAGAATAAGAAATGGGTTTTATTTGTATTTCAATGACGTAGTACAGAAACTATAAAAAAAGATGTAATCATAGCGTTCGTCATTCTACATAGTTTTGTCAGCTTGTGAGGTCTTTAACGAAATTGGTTCTTAATATGTGATATTCTGCTTCAGAGATATTATTATACAGTACATTTTGGATTTAGTACTGCTATTTCAGAAATATTTTCCAGACAGTACATTTTTGGGATTAACTACTGATATTTAAGAATTATACAGCTCCGTTGGAATTATCGGAAACATCTCTAGAACTTGTGTGATACTCTATATTCACAAGGATTACTTGGAATTAATAACACTTGGATATAACTGATTCTTGTTAGTACATCAGCACTTTGGTGGTTTCATTCGGAATATTTGGATTAACTTCCGGATCAGTGAACATTAGAACAATTTAGGACTTTTAAGGATATTCTATACTGTAAGTTATTTTTGATTCTTTCACTTTGATTGTTTGTTGAAATATTTTTATATTTTAGGAAATTAAATATTTGTGTTTAAATCTTGAAAGCTTGTTTGAGTCTTTTCTTTTGTTACATTACCCCTAGTTGTAACAATATATATATATATATATATATATATATATATATATAAATGAATAATAATTGTATTTCTCCATGCAATTTCACTTACAATACATCCTCCTGTATGATCCAGGGATAGCACTTTTCGTTCTGTTGGGTGTATGCACTTTCATGTGCCTTGATTTTTGTTAGAGGAAACCTGAAACACTGTGTATTCAGTCGAGAGTTAATTGCTGTTCGCCAAGTGAGTGTGTCTATTACGTGTGAAGGCCTATATTCACAACCAAGTTCCATTCTTTTTCGGGGCTGAGCGCTTAGACGAGATGGTATTGAGGCTGGGGCAGATCGGGAACGGGGATACCGGAGACAGCGCCCCCTCCCCCGGTAAAAATGAGGCGAGAAACAACCGGAACGTTTCCTTCAGGACGTTCTCTTTACAGTTAGATATTATAATTATGCCCTGGAAACGCTAAAAGTGCAGGAGTTTCCGGGGGCTTTCCTACCTGGGGTCCCATCCCACAGAGACCCCTTACCTACCTGTTCACGACCCCCTACCCCACCCCAACGACATTCCTAGATTAGCCTCTGGCGCGTATAGGCAGGGCAATGGGTGCCTTAAATCGCAGACGCATGTTCGATTCTTAGTTGGGGACGAATTGTAATTCTCTAACCTGTATGATAATATTGTTAACCATATCTATCTAAATAAAGACAAAAAAATTGGTAACGGCGCAAACTTGCAAAACAGTTTCCCAACGCATTAAGCTAATGAAGTTCTTCGTCAGGGTAAGAAACAACTTACATCAACAAAACAAACGCCAAACACAAACGTAGAGAGAAAACAAAGATTTCATGCTTCAATGAAAGGGAGATTCTTCAAACAAGAGTTAAGTAATGGGAACAGAAAAGAAGAAACAGTTTAAATACTTACAGTTTTAATATGAGTAAACTGCGTGTCTATTTTGTGTTGTTGTCAAAATACCAAAACGTTATAAATAAAATGATCAAAGATGGAGTGAT
This sequence comes from Margaritifera margaritifera, assembly GCA_029931535.1. NCBI lineage: Eukaryota > Metazoa > Mollusca > Bivalvia > Unionida > Margaritiferidae > Margaritifera > Margaritifera margaritifera. Next base: position 1,308,631 of record JAQPZY010001569.1, read on the forward strand.
CTGCGTAATTACGTGTTTATCGTACGGAGAATCAATTTGTTTTGAGCGAATTTAAGGCCAATAACAAAGGACAGAAACCTGGCCTCAGACCACAATTAGATTTCCAAGTTAGCTGAACTTTATAGATTGTTAGAATTGTCTGTTCTGCAATGAACACCGTGATATGTAAAATGTCACCTGGTTGCATGTCATTCAGACGCTTTCTTGTTAGTGCCTTTGAGTCAGTTTGTTTACCATTTTAATAAACAAAATAACCCAATCAACCCTTGTTGAATCTTTCAAGATTTCATGCACTGAGGTGAGTTAGTATGTGCAGTGAGTTATTAAGTTCTATCAGTTATAGTAACAAATGTACAATAATGAACTGTTATACATAATATAAAAAGATAACAAATCGTGGCTTGAGACCTGTAAATATTGGGGTTCTTAAAAAAGGATACATGGGTCTTAAATAATTTGTATCATACTACTGAAACCAAAAACATGAAAACTCTCACACTTCTTGTACATGTCAGTACAAATTAAAATAAAAAATTATCATTTGATAATTTTTAAAAAATTAAATTTTGTTATTTTTGTTTAATTAAAATAGAATTATTTTTTAAGTTTGCAAATTAAATTTTGTGCAGCTTAACATCATTTCAATTGCCTCAGTATTATGAAGGTAGGTGACATATTTCTCACAGCCTCACTTTCAATATTCTTTCCATTACAAGTCAGAGTGATTCAAATGCATGAAAACATAGTTTAAGTTGATTTTGTGCCGGGTGACCATACCCAATCAATTTTACGGATTCAAGGAGTTATATTTTGTGGTTACGATGATGTGACATTCTAGTAACAACTATCTTCGTATATAGCTTACAACAATTGTTTATTAACACAGTTATACGGTACTTAATGAGAGGATGGAGACGAGACGTATATAGCATAGTCTAGTGACTATGTTTACAAAGCATTTGTAACTGTCAGAGAAAGAGTTGTGTGAAAAAGACATAAATGCGTCAAAGGTATGAATAGTATTCGTTCATGTGTCTTATCAACTTAGAAAAACAAGAAAATGAAGAATGTCTAACATACAATACATTCCTTTATATTGTTGATTTGGGTTGACACACTGATTTCCACAGTACAGAATTGTGGCAAAAGCTAATATGATATTAGCATGAACCATTTTACTTAATTGTCGACTGATGCTCTTAAATTTACACCAGAAATGTTCAAAAAGATTATTTTGATTTCTTTCTACAAGGAATCTTAAAATGCACGCAGTTACATGGCCTACATGAAGAAATGTTCTTTCTTATTTAGAATTTGTGGCATTTATTTTGTATCCATCTTCAAATTCGGTTGAGAATATAGGACTTGTAGTATTCACTTACGCTCCCCTCCCCCCCCCCCCCCCGACGTTTGTACACCCCACCACCACCACCACCGAATTTAAACACTTAAAGCATGAAGGATACAAGAAATGCACAAAACTTACTTAGTCATTTCATTCATTAATTTATAATTTATAACCTGATTGTTGCCAGGGGGTCACTGACACTGTCAGTTTATTCGCGTTTCACACCAAACTGAGTTTCTTTACTAACACGGTCGCCATATTGGAGTGGGCGAGTCTATTTGTTCAGATAAGATGTGTGATGTAGTTCGCCGTTTTCGATAAGCTCTGAAAATTTCTTTGGGAGTTACGTCCCTTTGAACACATGTAAATAAGTGTTGCGTCATTTTATTTTGTTCATTTTTTTTAGAAATATCAAAACTAGACATTGCAAATGTTGGATGCAGACGAAACCGTTTTTATTGAAAATGGACTGTTCTAGGAACCGGAATAGGACCGTGAGCAGTCTGGTTTTTTTACATGGATAGCTTCCGTTTGGTTTGAAACGCGAACAAGATGACAAGTTTAGAGGCCCCCTGTCGACAATCAGGTTAAAAATTATAAATTGATGAATGAAATAACAAAGTTTTGTGCACTTTTTATATCCTTGTTGTTTTTCGTGTTTAAAATCCCTAGGGTGGTACAAACTGCCCGGAGTGTAGGCGAATACTATAGGTGTATTTATATGTAATCTTATAGACATTGATTTAGCTGTATGCACTTTAAATCTCCAGAAATGTTATATCCATATTGAATTAGCTTGCTTCTAGTAATAACATTTTATTTAAATAATTTACCACTCAACCTCGTTGTAAACTGGTATGCACTAAATGCTGCGCAAATGATTAAACCTCCTCCACCCACCCACCCACACACACACCGTTGTGAACTGTATAACAGCCGGTGTTCCTACTCCGTTATTTAACCTGCAAATGGTTAAAGTTTCTTATAGCATCAATACTTCTGGAAACCTCATATTTTGAAAATGAATAGTCACTTAATACAGTTTTCACTGTTTCACATTTATGAGTCTCACTATGTGAAATATTTATTTCACTATGGTTGCAGATTTAATATCGTTATGAAATCTCCATATCCAGCACCTTTCACTTCATTTAGCTGCAGCTTAGTAATCTGTGAGATCAAAGAAGCATGCGTTATCTCTTTTCAGTTCTGGCCTGGTATTGGGAACAAAGCCAAAATGTTGGATCAGATTGGATGCTCCCTAGCAGTCTGATGGTGGCATCAATGCCTCATCAGGATAAGTCCAATTTATCAAGATTAATTCATACCACCACATTAGGATACGCTATCTCAGAGAGATTGCTTAGGTCTTCACAGAGATCAACAACACAGTTCAGAGATGTAAACCCTCAATGAAACTTTCTCAGCTCATGGACACCTTTTATGGTTGTTGTCATTGCTTTGCATTTTTGCTATAAAACATGGTGCTGGTCCCATCACTATGGGTATCTTGAATGTGCTATTTTCTTTCCTAACAACTGACTGAGTACCTGTCATAATATACCTCTATCATACCACTTGCCAGTCTTTCTTTAGTGTGTACACGTACAAACATTTTATCGTGTATATTGTGTTTTCCTAAATAATCTGAGCTACCATTTTTCACTACCCATGGACCAAATAGTACGAGTTGCACAGACCCAAGGTACCATGTCACAAGGATAGACCGAGTGGCTTTGGATTAGGGAAAAGACAAAGATCAGTTTTGAAAATTATATAGTTTGTTGCAACGTATATATGTAGGGAAGTGAATTCGGTCCTACCCTAAAAAATGCAATTCTGACACCCCTAACTAAATTATCAAATTTCCATCTAGTACTCAATATAGATTAAACAAATACTCACAACAATTAGTCTACACTAAATACTGCTATTTCAATGACTTGATGAATTCAAAATGAAGTACTGAGAAGTTTTTTTCACACGTTGCCCAGTTAACTATACACATTAGTTTGTGCATATAACAAAGATGGATTACAATAATATGTTAAAATGACAGATGCGAAATTGGACAGTTAACTTTGACCGATATGAAACTGTTCTGTTTATTTCTTTTTAAATTGTGGGTCTATGTTGACGTCAAGAAATTATGATGTTGAGATATTCACATATGAAACACGCATATACGAAATAATGAAAGTATAATGTTCCCAGAACATATGAATGTATGAATATATGAAAATATACCAATCATCGACAGATATGAAGTCTTGACACAATGTCATGCATACAACGAACATGAAATTATAACAATACACCGCACAGTAACGGATATGCAGTCGCCCCATTTCACTATAATATGGCGAACACAAGGAATGATCCCATATATTACGTTCCTTTCCCATTTGCCGAAGGACCCAAAGAGGACCATACCTCTGCGCAGATACACGCTGGCGCAGGAACCCTTGACTCCTTGGACGCCGAGTTAGGCCAACACTGATGGTTCAACCAACATTACCTGAGTCAGCTAAAACTACACAACTGAAGCATGTAATATGTGAGTCATGTTTTAGTACAGACACCACTAACCATAGTAAGTATGCGTATACAAGAAAAGACCTAGTTAAACATTAAAAGTGCTCTCCATTCAGGACGACTATATGGAATTACATCATAACCTAGTTCATACTTGAATCTACCTACAAGAAGAAGAATCACACGGGATTATAAAACACTAGAATGCTTCTAATCGTTTACTATTTAAAACATTCATAATTCAATACAAGTTGTCAATTCAGATAAAAATACGACTGCAACCTGAAACAGACTATATTAAATCTGATAACATTGTGTTACGAAAATGTGTCTGACCTTATGAAATTTATGATAAATTCCGAAACATTTAAGGAAGCAAACTACTCTATCTATTAAACACAGATGATAGAAAGAAAAAAAAAGAGAAGAACGTATACAATTATTACATACCTCTACAGCTGAAAGATTGCTATCATGAAGAAGACAGCTTCCTGACAAGGCATCTGTATAATGTATCTATACGGGAATTTCGCACTCTTTATACTTGTATGTGTCGGAAACCTCTGACAGAAAACAGGAAGTAAGTGAGCTTCTATCGCATGCACTTTGCACGTGCCGCAGTAAGTCGGTTGCGCAGGTGAGTAAAACTTACTGCTTCCCAATCGTTCGACAAAACTAAACACACACCGTAGGTAATGATGTACGCTCCAACAGGACCCGTACAATATTTACGTTAAAATACAATACACTGGGAATGTTTCGTCATTAGTTGATTAGAGGACAATTATTTGTGGTATTAGCTCGTTTAAGAATGGTGACAACGACTTTTGTCTTGAGGTCCTTAGAAATAGGGGAAACATCGACCTCAAGCCAGGCTCATGCATGTGTTCGAGATCGCTTGTTCCGCTTGATAGTTAGATGCTGTAAGAACCCTCGCGTGTTACGGTACCAAGTTCGATGGTAGGTTTCACGGCTGACATATTTTGAGATGTTACAAGCTACGCTGATAATCAAAGGGAAGACTTCAAAGTTTATAAAACCGTATGGATTGTTACAATTTCCTGCTATGTAATGAACACAGTGATACGTAAAGTGTCACCGAACTGAATTTTATTCAGACGCTTTCTTATTGCTTCCTTGAGTCACAAAAATAATGCGAAAAAATAATGCGATCAACCCTTGTTGAGGCTTTCGGGATCTCATGCACTAAGGTGAGTTAGTGTGTGCATAAAGTTACAAAGTTCCATCAGTGATGGTAACAAATGTAAAATAATGAATGGTTACACATGACACAGAAAAAAAATAATTGTGGTCTGAGGCCACCATGCGTGGCGAAAATTAATGTCATCTAACACCAGATACTACATACAATATGGACTAAAGATATTTTATCCCGGTAAAGTTATTGGTGGATGAGGTGTTCCTTAGAATGTTTTAACAGCATACTAAGCAAGAGATTAATAATAATAATAATAATAATAATAATAATAATAATAATAATAATAATTCGTGTAAAAAGTTAAACAACATTTACGTGGGTAAATATTGTCAGAAGATTTGCGTACGGGTATGATAAACTTATGCCTGACTGAAATTTTGATAAGATTGCATTGGAAAGGTTAGATTTTTTTTCATTTAAGCCAGATTCCTCATGAGCTCTCAGTTGCAGTATACATTGTCGTTCCTTACGTGTGCGTTCTATATCGGTCCACCCTAGGTTAGACTCGAGCCGTAGCATCTTCAGGGACTTTACTGAATATCTTAGAATGAATATACCCAGTCGAGTTGTAGTGGTTGGCGAGTTTCGAGTTGATTTTGTTGCAAATGTGGCTTTTGTGGTTATTCATTCATTTTCTGAAATCAACGTTTTCACCAACATATTGAATGGCACAGATATTACATGTCAGGAGATAGATTACATTTTTGGCTCGACATCCTAACTTCTGATTGAAAGCAAAGCTAACTCATGTCGCCGAACTTCGGAACGATATGGTTTCGGACAAATGTTTGCCGATTAGGCAGCGCGTGTCTTTGCAATTGTATATACCTGCATCTGTGGTCTTGCCCGACGTCACATTGGCACGTACCATGGTCCTTGAGATTTTTATGTCTACGGTACGCAACCATAGGAATATCTTAATATATGCCCTTCAGTGAGTCCAAAAAAAGCGATGACCCATAGTATGCAACATCATTTTTTAATGTTTAATAATGTACCCCGAAATTCATAAAAAATCACAGATAAGCTATATCGACAGGTGTATTCATATATTACAAAGATACAAATTCTCTTAGCAGATTTAGACCTTGTTACAAAAGGTTATAATGGCTTTTAAATGTGTAATGACAAGCCGAGGTCACACTATACCTAATCTCTTCTGAACTGAGCTACCATCGAGGAAGCTGTTCTTTATCGAGATCCGATTGGCTTGACTACCCTTGATGTAAACCACTCAACACAGTTAATGGCAAGCGAAACCGGACATCTGATTTATCACCTATTTTTATCACTTTATCACTAGATATGTATTTGCCAAGATCCTATGAACCCCGAGATCATCCAATTATTGTTAGTGTTTGCACCACTTGCTTGATACAAATAGGTAAATTCCACCTACAGATCAATTTTGGCTCATTTGTCACTTATTCTATGTATTACTTATAGCCCAACAGTTTTTGAAATCTCGGTATTTAAGATGTTTCCTTTAATTTCAAGCTTGCTTGAGTTTCTCCACAACTCTGTGAATGGGACAACCATTCATTACATGCGGAAAGGATCGAAGATATGTTTTTGAGACTGAAGTAAACGCGATATTTGAATATATAAATTATTTGACTGCTAAAATGTGTTGTAGGTTCTCTATCAATGTGACTGTAAACCCTTGCAAATGGGACCAGTTAAGCATGTGTAATAGTTTTAGTTAATCACTGTGACTGTGAACCCTTGCAAATGGGACCAGTTAAGCGATTGTAATGGTTTTAGTTAATCACTGTGACTGTGAACCCTTGCAGATAGGACAAGTTAAGCGATTGTAATAGTTTTAGTTAATCACTGTGACTGTGAACCCTTACATGGGACCGGTTAAGCATGTGTAATAGCTTTAGTTAATCACTGTGACTGTGAACCCTTGCAAATGGGACCCGTTATGCATGTGTAATAGTTTTAGTTAATCATTGTGACTGGCTCAACAAGAGGATTTTTTTCCAAGAATTGCGAAATTCTTATCGCTTTTTGCCTACTTAGCACCGAACAAGCCAGTCTTTTGCTAACTAAACATTAAGGACAATCAACTAGAAATTTGCTAATGGAATAGGAATTCCCCACAGCAACGACCCATTCCATAAAAGAATGATTCTGCAGCCATCAGTGGCCGAGAAACTAACCTAAATATAAAACTTATCGTTGCTCGAAATCACTGAGGCATGAAATATATGTCATAGTGGCCTAAATTTTATACCCTGATGTTGTATTCACGAAAACACATCCACTCACAAAGGTACCTGACCCTTCTGCAAACAATCCTTGGTACAATATCTGAAACGCAAAACTCAACCAAACTGTGACGAACGAACGGGGCATAAACAAAAGAATAAATCTGATCTTTTGATTTCTTAAAACTCTTCCGCACATTCTCAGCAGGTAGCTACTTTTCCAGAAACCTCGATCAAGTGATTTTAGAGCGAAAGTCAAAATTATGCTAACCAACAATGCCTGACGCGTTCATAAAATCGAAACACAGGCAGGCAACGGAAATCATTCACCAGTGCTCAAACCTTACAGTCTGTATTAGATTATCACCGTGACAAACAGCAGATTTATTCACTGTTATTTGTGTAGATTGATGGTAGTGAAACTAATAATGATCATATATATATATATATATATATATATATATATATATATATATATATATATATATATATATATATATATATATTTATATACACACAATATATACATATAGTGGATCGGTGGTTCTTCCCGGGTTTTTCTCGGGTTCTTCCTCCACCAAATATACTGGCCGCCATGTATAGCCTATCATGTGCTGAAAAATGGCGTTAAACCCATAACAACAACAACATACACACACACACACACACACACACACACACACACACACACATATATATATATATATATATATATATATATATATATATATATACCCGAAGCTGACAGAAAGAGTCTCTGTTGCCAGTTAGTGCCTCTGTACTTTGAAGGCGTTAAACACGTTGTTGTGCGCGCAAATGTGACTAGTTTCAATTCACAGTTTCATGTGTGGTCACCTGGATATCTTCACTGAGAGTGATTTACAACTAGGCCGAATCGGTGAAAATTAGCTGCCAGTGTCAAAAAACTCATCCGCACTAACTGACATAATGCTGTAATTAGTTCTCCAGCGATACAATATTATCATTAATTTAACTGCTACTTTTGACAAACCGAGATGTGTTCTGGTACTGGTAGACTAAATATAGAAACTCAGAAAAATATTGTTGTGCTTCTGTCTGTAGGGGATGGTAATATTAATTTGAATAATCTCGTATTTGAGGATTTAATGTATTAAAATTCTCTAACGCAAGACTACTATCCTCATTCTAGCATAAAATGAATCATTTTGTATCCAGATATTACCTAAAATGTACTTTACCTTGGCACCATGTCATACGGACAGTCACAACGTCACAATGACATAAAAGTTTCCAAGAGGATATCGAGGATTTTACTGGTGAGAATTCCGACGTTTCACGGATCGGGAAGGGGTTTACCTTCTTAGAGGTGAAAGATTTTATTAGCTAGTGCAGAAAGTTATCAGTGGGCTAATATTTACTGGGAGTGGGAGGGTGGGTGGGTGGACTATGTAATTGTTTGAATGGGTGCGATTATTAACGCATTCAAACCTGTACAGTTCATTTTTTGTGCACAAAAGGACAGAACAAGTGAAGGTCAGTATCTGATCAGACAGCATTGCTCTAAATATTGCAACCTTGACCCCCAAGGTTGAATGGGATAAACACGTTTGTCTCAGAATTAATTGTACTTGGTTCACAATTAGACATCCTAAATACGAGTATAATCCATCAAGAGAAAAAGGATATACAAACAAATGAAAACATTAAATAAAACCTTATCGGAAATAAATCGTCTTTGTCCATGACCTTGACACTAAGGTCAAACGGGTGAGCAAAAGTATCGTAGAATTTATTCTTTACCACATTATGAAGTATGCCACGTATGAACATAATCCATAAAATTGTCAAAGGTATATGATCAAAAACAAATTTTGACTAAAGCCTTCAGGCAAATCTTCTTAAAGGTGGTGAACAAGCATACAACATAGTGGTTCTGGCTGAATATTGAGATATCCTAAGTATGAACAAAATCCACGGAGGGGTGTGGAAATATAAGTGCATAACTGTAACCAAACTCTAGATAAAACTCTTGACGACGCCAACGCCACAAATAGAACTAACCTGGAAAAACATTTTCAAAGATGTCAATCCTGTCCTCGAAATGTTACAATTGATAAGACTTCCATATTATCAAACATTTAGAAAATATTACATACACACTGGAAAAAAAATTCAGAATGAGTGGTGCATTTGTTAATAGGGGTAGTATATAGTATATACCGAGTGGTGGACTGGTATATTAACTTTTATAGCTTGCTTTTACCACTTTGAATTTATTTTTTATTTGTATTTTTAAGCGTAAGTTCTTATCGCTGTAAATAAAATAAAAAATAGAACGGTTGACTTATTTATGTTTTGTGCGTGTGTCTTGTCTAATACACGTGCCGAATGAATAATTAGTAGTATGCTATGTCTTGAAAATACGTGTCAGTCACGTGATTTTTGACACTCAACACTTTAGTCCTTAAGTATCCTCTATTCACAAGGAATTCAACACTTTATTAAACAGTTTCCACCTTTGAAGATTTCGATTTCTCCTAGAACACTGTATATGTTTATCTCCCTTTTTTGTTTTCACTTTTTCGGCCGAAACGTACTTTCAGAAAATATATTGCATTGTCAAAATGCATTTGTTTCCATTGTTGTCTTTTTTATAAGCATGCATGCCAATTATGTCTGACTTCCACTGATCATCCGATGACTCATATAAATTCTTGTTTAGGGAATTTCAGTCTCTCTCTCTCTCTCTCTCTCTCTCTCTCTCTCTCTCTCTCTCTCTCTCTCTCTCTCTCTCTTGCTTGTGCAATGTGTAAGGAGATTGTTCAATTAAACATTCTTTCAATTCGGTGTCTTTTATTTTCTTTTTGTTTCTATTTAATTTGTTGCCACAGTTCTGTGTTAGCAACTGGACATTCAGGCTCGCAGTAAAGATGTCTTAAATCATGTTATTTGTCACTCTTTAAAATGGGATAAAAACATCCCGAGAATTCATCACGCCCGATAAATTGTCTTTAGATATTCTCAACAAGCGAAGAGAATGACGGTCAAGAAAGGGTACTTTTATTTTCAGCAATTTGGAACGTTTCTTCAACCCTTTCAAACATATGAATGATCTCAGATTTATGTCAAATTTGGCAATTCATATGTTTATGTCAAATTTGGCAATTCATATGGTTGACTCTGCTCCAGCTAACTCATATACTCAGTTACCACGTTTTCTTTTAAATCGAACTTTGTTCTCCGTAAATTCTATCTCTGTTTTTGTCCAATCATTGTAGATTGATCTTATAAATATTTACGAGATCTTCAACGTGTACTGTAAATTTAGCAGAATACATATATAGTATTATCACAGTAACGCGATCTTGATTGCTAGATCACGTCGAGTTGTCAGCATTAGAAAATCCGGATCATTACGAGACGCGAAGCGTCGAGTCATGATCCGGATTTTTATGCTGACAACGAGACGTGATCTAGCAATTAAAATCACATTACTGTGATAATGATATTTTTGTTATATACCTTTCAATTTTCAGATAATTTAATAAAATCACTATATGTAGTTGAAAAACACAAGAAATTGCTAAACATTTCAACCTCTATAATACGAACTTCATTTTAAAGCAAAGACCGAATTACTTTTTGAAAGGCTGACATGCGCATGAATATTAGTTTTATGAATGAAGTTTGTGAAACAACGCTCGCTCAGTTTGACTACCATCACTGTCAATAACACGAATTCTTCGATGTTTGAGGGCAGACTACTCATATATGTGATTTACAGTTATTGTGCAGTTCTGAAATTTTGCATCACGGAAGTTTTCACCAGCTGAATGACTGGAAGTTTCTTTTCGAGCTCAGATTGAATGCGGTTAAACTGTTTCGGTCGAGACATTGTGAGAGGCTCCGATGGGAACTTGACACTGGAATGACAACATTATTTTGACAGTTATTTACAACAGGATTGGAGAAATTGTTGGAACTTGATGGTACAGATTTGTTGCAGAGAATATTACTCATTTATAATTTCAAATTCATCCATTATGCGTGAAACTCACTAACGTTACCAATTATGAATTTCCGTAAATGGGTTGTACTGTACAACTGTAATGTTTTGATACACGATTTCCGAATATGATCTTGTTTCAGACGAACATTTTGGCAATATGTTACCGCTTCAAAATAAAGGGAAAATGCTTTTTTATTTTTGTTGTGACAAAAACATGGTTTAGACCTATCAACTATTTTTCATATAACGCAAGGTTTCTTAACTATCGTCGCTGTGAGAGCTTTGTTTACTGCTAGTGTTGGCATTCCATCGCTAGGGGCGCTGCTATTGTCACAAGGAAACCTCGAGGATAAAGTTGTCTCAGCCTCGTTTGAGAGTATGGTGATACGGGTTTGGAAAACGATAGTATCGTTTTCCTGCTTGTAGGAAATGACGGTAAAATTCAGGCTCTTTCTTGGGTAAAAAATTGGTAGGTGTATAATAAAAATTGGTATATTACAATGCGTAATTTATTCCCTTATCAGACTGCAAGGTTTTCGCCATCTTATTATCTGGGTTGATTCTGCTGATTCCAAAGTTATCATCATTGAAAGTAATCTGTAAATATGCATCTTTTTGAGACTTTGTTTGTAATCAAAATATTGACACTATTTTTTATTGAATTTTGGTTACGACATTGTTGCTTTTATTTTAAAATTGTGAAATATTTCTATCTGCTCTCTCAAAACTGTTCAATTCAGTGCAATATAACTTGTTGCCATTATTTATGATGTGTAAAATTTCATTTTATCATTTTATTTTCGCTCCGCTCAAGGCAAAGCATCTTCGTTAATTGTCTGACTGATCAAGAAATTTTAATTATGAAATAATACCTTCAGGTTTGGCTGGTCTAGTTTTTATTTAGAAAAGTGTACATTTTGGGTCATCTGGAATTAAAATTTCTCCATGTATTCATTTATTTTCTCCCACGCACAAGAAAGATGTAGTCGCATTCAATTTCACTATTGTTCAGAATTCTACCTTACTTATATTTCAAAATCATTTTTTTCTACACTATTCTGCAATTCCGTCAAATAAATTCCTCATGTGATCAATATAATATATTTTGTGCTCATTTTAAATGGAATTTATTGCGAAAGTCGAATCGCTTCTATCTTTTGCGGGCCTTGGCTTTAATATTCTTTGTAAAAAAAAAAAGAAGAAGAAAACTTTTAAGGAGTAATTATGCTAATAAAAAGGCCGCGCACTGCGAAATAGGTTAGTATCCTGAGAAGAACTGTTAGGTTAGGTTTATTGAGCAAGGTTTATAAACCTTGTTTTACCGTGTGTACGGGCCCTAACCGACAAAGATAACGACTTGTAAAACTTTACAATTTGATCCCGCTATATTTCTTCTAAATTAGCCCTCCGTCATTTTGAAATATTTAGATTTCAATGTGAAATATCTCTTTGCAAATTTTTGTAAATAATGAGATATATTTTTGCCTTATGGGCGTTACGTAAGGACGGAGGAGAAAAATGAGGACTCAATACCAAAGCTGACTTATTTTTAAGTCAAACACTTTAGAATATTTAAAAACCTACAAAGATTTATTGAAATTGAAAGTTTTATTTTGAGATAGATGTTTATGGACCTTTTTTGTTTTGGTATTCTGCCACATAACGTCGACGATTTCGCTACGTGAATTTTCTAAGTTGTAATATGCTATGTTTGTATTTACTAATAATCTTGTTGTGTATTTAACTTTCATCTTTACCACTGCAAATACTGTAATTTTGGTGGTTTAAAGAAAAAATGAAATTTTCATTGATAGATAAATTCGTGGATTTGGGTGAGGGAGTGACATTATTACCACAAAAAGATCGTTGTTTATTGGATCTTTAAATTAACGGATTGTAGATATAGTTAAATCTACAGAAAATAATGAATTCTCTTTCCGAATTCACTATCTGAAATTTCACGTCATCAAATGCTATGTCAGCAACACTGTGCATTTGTTTTAAATATTGTACATGTCAACATTCTAAATTGCATCATTCCAACTCTAAATTTCCTCTTTTCATTTGATGACATACATTAACAATCCTACCAGTGGAGAAGGAAGAATCAAAGCTACACTTTCAACCGCAAATCAACCAAAGTCGAGAGAATTCCGCAATATACGGTAGAATTTGTTAGTTTAAAGAATTTTTGCTGCGCGTTTATTAGTCATAAAATTAAATGGCGTGCAAATTGCAGGACAAATCTAAAAATTGCAAAACCAATTTTAATTAATGGTTAGTAAGAATTCGGGCATAACTGATTGTTCACACAAAAGGAACAGCCAATAATAGGCATTATCCAGTCTACCAGATAGTTAAGTTCTTTATATATTTTTGTTTAATTAAATCAAGTGCATTAATTACAGTTCAGTTCAGTTGCACAAAGTAAATCTTACTTATTCGGCACTATCCTGGATACAACATATCAAAACGTCAGAGCATTTTTTTTTAAAAAATATTTGCCTTTGAATGAAATGACTGAATATTGTAGTGCAAGTGACCTTTCTGGAACCTGAAGAACCACACATGGCTGCTTTGCCATCACACAACCCTACCATCACGCATACACCAAAGGGGAAGGGGTAATGGGGAAAAGGTACAAAACCCTCATACATACCACCATACATACATACATACATATATTCATCTACTCATATCATCACACACCCAAAGTAGGTGAGACGAAGGATACTCACACATACTCACTTGCATATCATCACACATATCACACACGCAAGGAACAAAGGAGGAGGGAATTTTACGTTTTGTTTTTTTTGGAAAGACACATACCAACATACATACATATAGAAAAATAAAATACAAAATATAGTATTGAGTAGTATTTTTTTTCTTCTAGATATCTGGATGACCCTGAAAAGGTCCATTGGGATGGCCCTGAAAAGGACCATTTTATGCTGGCCACACTCAACGTAGTGGCCGCACTTATCTGGTAGTGCTCAGCATGCTCCACATCTATTAGACCAGCGGTCTCCACCCCGAGGGTTAATAGAAACGGAAACACTTAAGTTAGCCTGGTTAGCCTCACTTTCAAAATCCTATACCTTTGGGGTTATGGGTTCTTGTGGTGGCTGCTGTTGCTGTCGATGTTGCATCCATTGCTTTTATTCTTCAAATAGAGTCCACTGTTCTTGTCTGAGTTGCTGATGTTCCTGCTGTTGTTGTGGTAGCTGCATTTGCTGTTCCTTTTGCTTCTGGTCAGAATTTGACTGATAGTGTTTCCTACTTTAGGTAAGACTTCGACACGTCCAACATACAGTCCGTCTTCTTCCATGTTAGTTTTGTGCTCGTCAGCGTTCGCCGTCTAACGGAAAACATCGCTACTCCGAATAAAGTCTCATGTGTACATCCATTCCGTTCAACAAATACTTGTCTTGCAACCACATGTCCAAGTGTAAACGATCAATCATTTCTAAACTACAACCTTGCTTGCTTTTCTTTTGTCCATTGTTAAATCCTACATTGTGGTCTGCGTCTTCATCGGCAAACAAGGCTGCGTCATTGAACTTGCTCAATGTGTCAGGTTTCCACACCACACAAGTGTCTGAGTGTGTATTCTTGGCTTCTTTTCCGTAAGTCAATAGATTTCGAGGTAAAGTCAGAAAGGGTATGTGTCCATGCTGCTGATGCTGCTGAGTTTGTTGTTTAGGTACAATCCACTTCACTGAAGAAAGAATGCATAACATTGTTGACGGGAGCCGTTCAAGCATCTGCACCTGGATTCGTATTGTCGGTTTGATGACTTTAACTTTGCGGTATTGGTAATTGTTATTCAGAATGATGGAGTCTTCGGTTTGCCATTTGATTTCAAATTCGATGGGAGCTGGCGTCGTAATAGACGACACCGGACGGAATTCAACAGTAGCTTTAGTTGAACTGTCACTCCAGGTATATGTCTACCTCAAAACAAAGTCTTTGTTTTTAATTCAGCCATGTATACCCTACCTGAACTAGCAAGCACTCTGACAATGTGAATCATAAATGTGCTATATTGCACATGGGCTGAAAGTCACGCCACAGATCCTCCTGCATTCTGATTGGCGGATACAAACACGCGATAGCTGAATTGTGTAGCACGCGTTCTATCTAGCTGAGCACAAAACTCATATAGACGGTCTATTTAATGGCCGTTTTTCATCAGTTGTGTCATCCGTGTTCTAGCCAACCAGCCAACCAACACGATGTGGACTACTGTGGAATCATCTACGATTATTTATAAAATGCTGTTTGATCCAGAGTATCCTGTGTAAATAAAGCCATCACACCGATACCTGTATGGATAAGACAAGTGTATGTGGAGAGGCAAGGGTGTCTGAAAAGAGTCATGGAGTATGGAGCACACGTGAGAAGACGTTTTGACAATGGAAAGTCAAAAGATGCAGACCATGTTAACCTATTTGAGTTAACAGCTCAAAAGTCCATTCTCAGAGCAAAAATCAGTGGTCTTTAATAGGGTCACCCAGATCTCTAGAAACATAAATAATACTCATAATTGCCCACAAAATTATATTTGTGTTGTATGTATGTATGTATGTATGTATGTATGTATGTATGTATGTATGTATGTATGTATGTATGTATGTATGTATGTCCATTAAAGCAAAGCTTACCCCCCCTCCTTTGTTCCTTTAGCGTGTGATAGTATATGGTGATGGTATGTGTGTATGTATCTTTCCCTTAACTCCATTTGGGTATGTATGGTTGTGTGATGGTATGTATGTATGTATGTATGTATGTATGTATGTATGTATGTATGTATGTATGTATGTATGTATGTATGTTGTTTTGTATGCTTTCCTCATTAATCCTTCCTCTTTGGTGTATGTCATATTAGGGTTGTGTGATGGTCTTTGTGGTAATAATTGCTTCAGTGATCATTACCTATCACTCCCATTTTCCTTTTTTGGTTTGGTTTGCAAAGGGTGGGTTTGGAAGGTGATCAATTGGCTGTCAAAAATTAAGTGTTACTCTTCATTACTCACTCTACCTCCTACTTTACATCCCCTCCCTTACACGTCCGTTTGTAGTGTGTATATGTTCATCAATAAGGGTGCGTCTTGGTTAATAAGGATGTGTATTGTTCAGTAAAGGATGTGTGTTGGTCAGTCAAAGATAGGTACTGGTCAGTCACACTGAGTCATAGTCAAATTCCCCATGTTCCATTCCCATAAGGTCCCAAAGTGCCATCCTAATGTTCAATTCTCATAAGACCCAATATTTTCAACCTATTGACGTTTTTAAAATTACCTTCTCCTTTTACCCCATTTTGCCATCTTAATGTTAAATCTATGGACGTTTTTTAGCATTAAATTCCCGTTAGACCCGATTGTGCCCCAATCCAAATGGAATTTTCTATTGCAGCGATACGGTCATTTTTATTTTACTTCATGGTGCCCCCATTACTATTCATAGGTTACAACAGTAAGGTACCAATTCAAAGACTCACTCACCTTACTCATCAAAGAGTCAAGCTTTTTTTATATGTTTGAGCTAGTTGTGATACTTTTTCAAATAAATCATTATTTCATTTGCAAATACCAATTTAAATTAATGTTAGTATATTTTGTAAATATTTAAATATTAACAAA
This sequence comes from Margaritifera margaritifera, assembly GCA_029931535.1. Lineage (NCBI taxonomy): Eukaryota > Metazoa > Mollusca > Bivalvia > Unionida > Margaritiferidae > Margaritifera > Margaritifera margaritifera. The sequence goes on from JAQPZY010001569.1 coordinate 1,325,585, forward strand.
TGATAAAATATCACAAGTTTTGTCTGAAATCTCCACCAAAGTTCTGCTTTGGAAGTAAGATGCCACCCCAAAAGTTAAAATGTTACTTCTAACCTCTCAATAAACGGATCTTAAGAAAGTGTTTCAGCTTGTCAATTCAACAATAGCACACATCGCGCCATTATTGTCTAGCAGCAATCTAGGCTGAATCTCAACATTTTTCACGTCTGATTCTGACATTTTTCAAACACCTCCACTTCTCTACCAATCCTCAACTAATATAACCAATATTGCGATAATTAATACAATTAGGATTTGTTTTTCACACTTCCAGTTCGCATTTTTTTTCGTATGACTGTAGAGTAAAGCTATAATACAATCTAATAGGAGGTTTTTATGATGAACTGTGGGAGCCTATTTTAGTATAAGCAGAAATTAACAGGGCTTTTGTTAAAATTCATCTTGGATGCATTTATTTTGTATGTATTTGATGTTATCTGACTTCACATCAGTAAATAACATTGCATCTCTCACACGTTTCTTTACCTTACAAAAATTATTTGTTTTCAAACACTAAGCATATATATATATATATATATATATATATATATATATATATATATATATATATATATATATATATATATATGACAAATTAAATTTACCCTATGTTCACTGACGAATATTATAAATGGAAGGCAGGCAATGCCTGAAATATATATATATACGTTATCTCGTCAACAAATTACATGCAAATGATTTCCCCAAAATATTCATTTTCTTGTCTGTATGTTTAAAGTTTGATATATCTTACAAGTGTCGAGGAGTGGTGTCAGTGGTGTACTGGCCATTGGGCATACCGGGATAAATCCCGGTGGGCCGCCGCAAAAAAAATCCGTTTTTACCGGTGTTTTACTGGTGTGAGCAAAACCCCGGGCCTGTCCCGGCAGACCGCCGCATCGGTGGGCCGGTGGGCCGCAAAAAAATCCGTTTTTACCGGTGTTTTACTGGTGTGAGCAAAACCCCGGGCCTGTTCCGGCAGATAAGTCCAGGGCCGAGTTGCTTACCCAGTACACTCCTGAGTGGTGTATATTTGTTTCATTGGAAGCAAAGCTCCATATTCAGCCATTTTAACTATAGCGAGAAATCTAAACATGAACTCACGGTTTGAAGAAAGAAGAAAAAATCTTATGTTGATCTTTCTTTTATTGAGGTATAGTCAGTGACAGTGTTGTGTAACATCAAAATCCAACCTAAGTAAGAAGAAGAGATCTAATATTAAGCAAAAAATCAACTTAACAACAAAACATTTAGGGGGAAAATATGGCGAACAGTAAGCTTTTCAACTGACAGAGCTGTATCGTTGATGATACAAACATGTACACGTATGCCAAGCTGTTTTAACATATGTTGTGTCTTTTAATTACTGCTTTAATAATGGTGTATAAGCAATAAAGAACTAAATAAAGCAAACTTTTATTTATTTCATCATGAGTTAGATACTGCTTGTGGTAACATCTATCCCAAACTTGATCCTAAACATGAGAACATTGCATTGCTTTATCAGTAACCATTGAATAGTGACGGGGTATGGGTTGATTGAGAGTGATAAAGTAATCTCATAAAACCTTATATTAAAATAGTGGTTATGCCAGACAAGCTAATTATGTTGTTTTCCATTTTGCCTGTACAGTAAATGTCAGAAGGTATCGTGTACCTAATTATATTGTTTTTCATTTTGGATGTTCAGAAATGTCCGTCTATATCATGCTGAGGACATGGGAGATAAGTAACATTCCCAAGGATACACCGAGACAGTCGACCTGGGCTAGCCTAGGTCGTTAGGGACCTACCATTTAATTTTCGGGCGGGGGGGGGGGGGGGGGGTGTGCTTGGATTTGTTTTTTATTTATTATAATTCCGGCCGACAAATAGCTTTTAAAATATTCTTGCTCTGATTTATATAAAAAAGAACCTATTATATCCATTATGATAGTTGAAAAGAATTAATTATATTGAGGTAAAAGAGAAAACAAATATCCCGGCTCAAAAGAAAAACTCAGCTCCTACCCACCCACCCATCCTTGAAGTTTAATTGGTCGCAACCTAACTGTACACGAAAATTTAGCCAATTTTTGAGTTAATGCAAAGGAGAGTAGGTTGGTAATTTTTTAATGGCACTTTTAAACACATTATTGGCTACATCATGCCGAGGAAATGGGAGCTAAGTGACTTTCCCAAGAACACAATGAGGCACCCAAGCCGGGCTGGTCTAGACGGTTATCGAACTCGCCAGGCTTGGATTAACTGAGCTATCGTGGGAAAGTACTCAGTATTACGGCTACATCAACTCATAATAAAATATAGATGTTATAAAGAGACATGATGTCAATATGTTATGAAGAATCGAAGTTTATTTATGATACTTACTTTTTTTTTTACTTGGCGACGCATCGATTTTCAAAGTGAATACACATTTTTCATGTTTGTGGGAATCGGATGCATTGCAATCAGGGTGAGGGGCGGTAGCTCGGTTGTTAGAGAGTCGAACTGGTAATCGAAGGGTCCCGGGTTCGTTACCCGCACAGGCCAGCCCGTGTCGGCTGCTTCAGTGTATCCTTGAGAAAGATACTTAGCTCCCATTTCTTCGGCATGATATAGGTTTTTTTTGTTGTGGGTTCAACGCCATTTTTCAGCACATGATAGACTATACATAGCGGCCAGTATAAATGGTGGAGGAAGAACCCAGAAAGAACCACCAGCAAGCTTTCTTCAGTAGGGATCCATCTCTCTCTCTCTCTCTCTCTCTCTCTCTCTCTCTCTCTCTCTCTCTCTCTCTCTCTCTCATACACACACACATGCCTAAGTTTGTAGCCTTCTTCATGAAGAGAGTTGTGATTACCCAGGTCAGTTACCTTGGTCCAGGTCAGTTACCTTGGTCTAGGTCAGTTACCTTGGTGTGTCCTTGGGAAAGGCACTTAGCTCTCACTTTCAATTAAGTGCCGTTAAAACCAACAAAAACAAGAAGCAAGTCCTAAACACTTATTTCCTCATATGTAATTACCTTGCCGGTTTATACCTGATTTCCCACCCACCCCCCGCCCCAAAAAGCTGTATTAGTGAACTGATCAGGATTTGAAAAAAAAATCTTTCTTTAATAAAAAGAACAATTTAGTAAACATAAACAACGAAAAGGTTTGATATAGATTTAGTTTATTTCAGGAATACGCCATAGGCATCTATGTTGGCATTTGTAGATTCAAATAAACTGTCTTGTATCTAAACAGGAAATGGAATGTCCCGAAATTATTCCAAGGCCGGCGTTTCAAGGCCCTAGAGGGGTTTTCAATGCCTTACAGGGGTTTCAAGGCCCTACAGGGGTTTTCGCTATATTAGCACTACTAATTTGTATTGTAATTTTCATACCATATGCCATACTGAAGAAATGAAAGGATCACCCTCTTTTTTTCTCTCTTTTTCTTATAGCATTTAATATAGGTTTAAACGTATTTTCGGGAACTTTAAGCAGTACTCATATATAGTGGCGTGGCTACAATATGTCCAAATAAATGTTAATTTTACTTTTATGTAATTTTGAATACGTGTAAACGATACGATGATAAGCACTTGCGTATGTTTAAAGCGATGTCAGCTTTTTTCAAGTTAGAAATCACGGACATTGTTTATTTGTTTTGTTTTGGGGGATTTATTTTGGCTTTTTTCTTATACACATAAATATTTAGAGGTAACCACCATGGCTCAGTGGTTAAGGCATTGGACTCGTGACCAGTAAGGTGTGGGTTTGATTCCTACCATCCGATTAACTACAATGGTGTGTCCTTGGGCAAGGCACTTTACTTGCCTCGGCACGAAACAGCGTTAAAAATGTGGCTGTACTGTAAAACACCAAAAGCCAAACCAGATGGTTAAATGTCATCATCAAGGGAAAAAGTACCGGAGTTCTTGGGAGTTTCAGTGCAACATCCTTGAAACGAAACTTGCTTTGCTGTTGAGCGGATGATGTAATGCCCGTCACTCTTGAAGTCGGAAATAATTTTTAAAAAAAGAGACAAGTATATGTTTAAAAGAAGATCCTGTTATACTTCTGGCAATCTGTCATGAGCGAGATCAGGATTCTAGGGTACAGCTTACACCAAATTATAATATACGTTATCCACGTAATGCTATCATGATAGCAAGACTCCGGATCCAGACACTCTTATTGCAGCTATCTCCAGTCTATATCTGTCAGACAAATGTACCGACAGTGCATGAAATTCAGTCAACTCTTCAGATGAACGACAATATCGTACTGTAAGTCCTACCATCAACGTCAAAGGCTGCTAACCACAACGCTAGACTAGCGAGTGAACATATGAATAAGGTATTTGGCCGGGTAATTGGTATAAATAAAACCTTAGCTTGCAAAACAAGATA